>JAHPZR010007379.1:0-2500 GCA_019787425.1 Platygyra sinensis | reverse complement strand
AAGCGCTGATTGGTAGATTTGAAACGGCCTGCATTCCTTGAATTCCTTTGGTCGCTGAGTTTGGCACCGATCACATTGAGAAAGCTGTATTTGTGACTTCAGCGTCGATTTTCTCGGAAACTGTTGGAGGGATGGTGTAGCTGAAATTCGGCGAAGAGATAGAGAAAACACTCATCTATCAAGATCCGTCGCCATTCAGGTGAGATTTTCAGTATTTTTGCGTTAATTCCAATTTGAAGTGGAAGAGGTCGCTGCTGACGGCCGCGAAGTTGCAAGCCTTGTCTCCTTCTTGTGTCTAACCGCTGCTAACCGTAACCGGCCAAAAGTAATTCACTGGTGAGCAGCCATTTTGGCACCCTCTAAAGTCATTGTGGCATGACAATATGTTATGGGATGATAGAATAAAAATTGAACTGGACAACTGACATTGTGCTAACCGGCTAGCTAGAATTATGCAGAGGATCTAAGTCAGTCCAAACCTGAGAAATAGTTTGAATGAATAATTGTCCTTGTAATACAGTACATGTACATGTAGTACTTTCATCCTACTGGTCTTTTAAATGCTGCATTTAACAAGTGGTTAAATTGCTTTAGGTAAGGAAACATGGCAAGTCAATTTTGGCTAAAACCCTATCACTTAAATAATGTACTCTGTAATTTAAATACATGCACCTTGTTTTGAAGAGATACAAAATGTAGCTCTTTCACTTCATGGCTAATTATGGAGTTGAATCTATTCCATGCATGATTAGCTACTTGCGCACTCAGATTTGCCTTACACAACTTTGCCAGTTGCTTCTTAGACAATTCTTGTTGACCTTCCTTAATGGGTGGTTTGATGTATTTTACTACATGCAGGTAATTGAAATTGATCAGTCAGCAAACAAACGAGACCAAATGATGTTTGGGAAAACTATATCATTATTAAATAATAGCCTTATACATGTATGTTGTAGGTCAAACTCAAATTCAGGTTAAGACGATTCTAACCTAGTTTGCCTCTCAATTTCCTTTGCCTTCTAATCCTAATTATTCATGATTCATGAATAATTAGTGTTGGGAGAAAGAGGAATTTCATTTTGACCTACAACATAATTATACATTTTATAATATCAATTATTTACCGAAGTGGAGGTAAATATCCACCACTTTCACCGACACTGAGGTGAATAATAATTGTTTTAGTATACACCACACAAGCTGAATAACTAACGGCCAAAAGAGTAACTTTATTTGTGATAACGTACCGACAAAAGCCATTTTGTTTTTCTTCGGCTGCTCAGAGGTGAATAGTACTTGCCTAATCATCTCCGAGCTAGCCAATCAGAGCACGCGAAAAGTACTATTCACTTGTGTGGCATATACTAACAGCTAATATACAGCTGTAAGTTAATCACAGTGTACAGACAATCCCAAGATTGAGACAAAAAGTCTAGGTTAATAATTTATAGCTTGGATAACCTACTTTAGTAAATGCACATGTATGAACAACTGGAAAGGAGTTGTAGCGTTACACGAGTCAACCGCGAGCCCAAGTCAACCTCGAGTCACGAGCCAACCTCGAGTCAACCACGAGCCAAGTCATTTTTTTTTTTTTTTTTGTCCCGAAAAAAAACTAGATCGTAGGAAATAAAATATCTGAATATCAAGAAAAAATTTAGCTGAATATAGATTGTTAACAACAGGATATTTTGATAACAGGCTCAGCTCGATCGCGACTCCCAAGGAATTCTTTTGTTTAACGTTTGTTTAACATTTAAATAACAAAGCCAATGTTTGTAAACAAATATCTTCGCTAAAAGCTTACTTGTGTATACCTTGTGCTTGTCCACCAAGACTGGGATGAGTTCCCAAAAACCGTTCTCCGTCAAGAACTCCTTAGCTGAACCTACCTCGGGCTGAGAAATGTTCAAAATGTACAAAATAAATTTCATTCAGCCTGCCCGATTGAGTAATAAATCACAGGCAGACCACTCTATGTGTTTGTGGTTTATCAAAGAGAATCTATGAGAGTCAGCTGGAGAGTTATGAATAAAGCTCTGACAATTGCACATTTAAATTACATCTCGGCCTGAATATCCCAATAAAGTAAAATGAAACCATAATCGACTCATGTATGGTGTTTTTTTCGCCTTCATGGGCCGTCTAAAGCGTCTTGCAGCGAAATTAAATTTTAAACCCAGCAACAATCTTGACAAATCATCGGCATAAAAATGTCATTTTTTAAACACCAGAAATGCAACAAAGAGACAGTTACTTTTTGAAATGTTATCTTCTAGGGGAAAATATGTGAAACAACCAAAAAATTGAAGGGGAATTGGCCAAAGCTTTACAGTAAATTTGAACCCACAAGTTTGAAAGGAAGATTGAGTGCTGAAATTTGCTTGGAATGGATACCTAAAAGAAGTGCTGAGCTTTGACTTTGTGAAGGACAAGGAATTTTGTGAACCCAACCATGTTTTGCACCATAATGCATAAGAACTGAAGCTTACATGAACAA
>JAHPZR010007378.1:12500-38636 GCA_019787425.1 Platygyra sinensis | reverse complement strand
TTCCATTAAATCAGAGGATGAAAGTACATAGATGAGCCCTGGTTCCTCTCTGCCATCGCCCGTGAAAAATCGGCAAGAGAATCTCGCAACTCTTTCCATTTCGTCACACAACGTGACAACATTCACGCGAGAGCCTAAGACACCTGCGTGGATAAGCGCGGATATATGACGTCAGGATGGCGCAATTTGTCCTAAAAATAGAAAAATTGTCCCATATCATGGGTCCGCGCGCATCCCAAGACTTACGGTCTCCGTCCCTGATTATGGCTCCTGTGCCTACATAATAAAACATTTTCCTTTATCTCATGAGTTTGTTCCCGAAGCCAAAGTTTCTGTTTGCATGGAATCGAATCGAATCGAATATTTTTTTAATTTGTTCGAAGACCTCTACAACACTTGCTATACACAGCTTGCATAATTATTTTTATAACATTCGGCTGATAAATTACCAAGCTTTTAAAACTAGAGAAAGATAAAACATTAAACAATTTGTCCCCACAATCTGGGTTTTTTGTTTTTGATTTTGTTCCCTAAAAGTTTTTTGGTTCTCTACAGGTGAAAATTAATATTCTTTTAAAGAAACTCTTGCCATAGTATAATCCCTTAGCAGCGTGGTAAAAAAAAAGCTCCGGTGACGCTGTGTCTGTCCAATTTGCATGACTTATGAGCACGGCTTATCACAGAAAAAAATTATGGGGTTAATGATGACCAGCGGTAGACTATCAATTGATGTCAAAAAGCAGAAATCATCTTCAACATTCTTAAGAGCCGTTCGCTATTTTCGACGCAATTTTATGGAGTGCACAATGTTCCAGATTTGACAAATTTATTGACGTTTGTCGAGAGTTTCTCTTGAGGTTTGACAAATGTAGTTGAAATTAACTAATGTTCTGATGATGTCGCGCAATCATTAGTTTTATCTCTCTGACAGTTTTGTTCTTGAATTTGTTTGTGTTACAACTTACAAACAAGGGTTACGTCTTTCTGCTTGAAAACGAACAGCTTTTAACTAAAAATCGTAATTAGACCTTATTACAAGGTTAGACTGAACTAGAAGCGAAGTTACATGCTCTGGGATGGTATACTGTGATGTAACACGCTTCGTCAACGCGCGAGTGCGGAGGATAAATGACTTATTACCCGACATTTTGCCTCGCGCATTTTGCGCGCTATGTACTTTCCTGGTGTATCATGCAAGAATCTATGCGCAGGTTAAGAGAGAACTACACAAAAGGTTAAGAAACTGTTTGCTTTTACGAAAAAGGAAAACAGTTGTCGCGTACTCAGTTTTAACATTTTTAGGAATAACGGGATCTATACCAAATCAATCTAATACCAAAATTTCAAAGACACCGCCTCCTCAAATGTTCCATTAAGATTGAAAACGTTTTTAAAAGCCTGTTTGTAATCTATCCACGAACACAGAGAGGATTTTTATCAGCGCGGTATCTTGTCTTGTAACAAAGAATGTGGATTTAGTAGAAACTTGCTTTAATCTCCAATTGTACGTAGCCTGCACGAGAAACACTATTACGTATGCGTGCTCATTACCTGAGAAATAAGACCGTGGATTAATTCTCTCACTCTTTGTCTACTCTTGATTGGACCAATCAGGTTCTTTCAAAATAGGCACGCCTTTCGTCTCCATTATTTTTGTTTGCGTCCTGTTCGAGAAAACTTTAAGAACAATTTTTCAAATCTTTCCCTTATGGCAACGATCAAACGTCTCAAGATCAAGCACCGAGTTACTCCAGCTTTAAGTTATGGTAACAGAAGTTTCTGAAGAGCCAAGGGCTCGATTCGTCTTGTTCTAAGCGCGTTTTAGGCGGGGGTGACGACTTTTTAAGTTGCCCATTATTCATGAGATCTTGAATAGGTTGAAGTCAACCCTAAGGCGAGATTCATAGACGATACATACCTTTGTTCGTCTGCCGTGTGCATGTGGCCGATGATGGAACACTTTATTGCCGGTTGTCGTTTTAAATTATCGTCCAAAGTATTTTGATAACCTTTCCATTGTAAACCGTAGAGTTTTAATTGACTGGTTCTTAGATCGACACAAGAATTTCGAGAATCTGCAATTGTTCAATCAAGAATGATCTTTCACGCGTAAAAGATTAGCTGCCATATGAAGCAAGTCAGTTTACGGGTAGTTGTAATAAGCAGGAAATTCATCTCACTCGGGCAATGCTACTCGCTGATCGAAGATGAAAGCTGTTTACAGAAACATCGGGTAGCAATAGGCAACAAAGTCATATTTCATCGGTTCATTTTGTCCCCATGGCCGCCCTTCCAGAAAGCCGACGAAATAATTCAAGCATTAATCCTCTGGACTTTTACTCTGGCCTTCCGTCGACCAGTCCGGCATACCGTGATCTGTGCGAGGACTCTGCGTCTTTCAGTACTTCACCAGTCTCTGCGGTTGTCGCATCCTGCTACGCAGTACTAATACCACTGACAGTGCTTGGAAACGGTTCCGTAATTGCAGCATTTGCGACAAATGGCCGGTTAAGAACTGCTACGAGCTTTTTCATCGTTGGCCTTGCTACCAGTGATTTGCTTGTGGGTACTTTTGCGGTGCCCTTCTGGACGTTTGTCGTGTCGCACGACAATATCATGGCTGGGTACTGTTTCTCGACTTATGCCGTGTATATCAGCTTTGACATTTTTGCCGGCTGTGCCTCCATTTTACAGCTCACTTCTATCGCACTCGAGCGATTTATCTCGGCGCAGTGGCCGTTGATTCATCGCAAAATGCCTCGACGAATCTATTGTGCCATGATGCTTCTTGCATGGCTCAGCGCTACTGTCATGGCCGCCTTGCAGCCCTTGCAAGCAAGAACGCCACGTTGGTGGGAAACCTACACCATCTTTTTATTTCTCACCTGCTTCTGCTTCCCGCTCGTGATAATTGTGACTTGCTATTGCTATATTTTCAAATCAGCAGGTTTCAAGCTAGGAGACGTCTTTCGAGTTCCTCGAGGCGCTGCGGGCACACTCCTGGAGGGGCCATTAAGGAATTAAGCGTCGCCATTACCGTGGCCGTAATAACAGTTCTTTTCTTAGTCGCTTGGTTGCCTTTCTTCGTCGTCACCGTCATCGCGACGTTTTGTTTGTCGTGCCTACCATCCGCACCGGAACTGTTGCACCTGATAAAATTTCTGAAATTCTTGCAGTACAGCAGCAGTGCTATTAATCCTTACATCTATGCCTACAGGAAACACTGAAATGCGACGAACGCTGGCGAAAATCGCCCGCAAATTTTTACCGTGCGATGTGGGCTTGGCGAGGACGAGAAATATAGTCGGCCAATCCATAATGCAAGGTCAGGATCAGGGGCGTCATCGATCCATGTCATTAAGGAACGGGATTTCTTCGGAAGAAAGACAAGTTTTTGAAGAGCAAATAAAAGATAAGACCCCAACAAAACTACCAAAGAAAAGTAAAAAGAAAACAGTTGTTATTTATTTGTAACGCCTTCTGTTGTTTCTTGTCTAATGCGGCAATTTGAAAACTTTGGGTCGGATTTATTAACGAGTTCTGAAAAGAAAAAAAAAAATCAGATTTTCAGCTTATGAGTTTAATATCTACAGATCTTGATGATAGAGTTGGCTGAAAGTGCTTGTTTGTTTATCTAATTACAAACATAAATCTTGGTCATGGATGAGAAAATGAAATTGTTTGAAAGAAATCCTAACTTTCAGGGAGTCATTGAATAAATGGAATATCGACTTTCGCATTTGCTTAGGTTCTCTAATCATGAAAAGCTATAACTATTTTTATTTGAACTCTGTGTTATTGTACCCTCAAGGAGACATTTAAAATATGTGAATCATTTTTATTTCAGTACATGTGAATCGTTCTAGACTCTTCGATCAAACTCTTCTCTTATCAGTTGCATGTTATATTTGGTACAGTGTATTGATCTTGAGATTAGTTTAAAGCATGCACTGTTGATAAAACCAAGTGCTTGAGTTAAATTGTTTGTTTTAGCTAACAATCATGGACTGACAATAAGCAGAGTTCATTACCAATTGCTTACGTCTTAAGTGCTCTGTTTTCGAGCCTTTAATCACCATAACAAAACTATTAATAGCCGTATTTCCTTATGACTCAGCAATCAGGTGACGTCATCTTTTCCATTAAATCATTTTGAATGTTTACTTAATCGCTTGGAACAAGTTGATAGTTAAGGTAAAGCCAGTGTCCAGTTAAGCGTGAATATTTTTGCAATGCTGGCTGCTGGGAACCTCATACTTTCGTGAATATTGTTATGGGCGTAAACTACATTGCGTTACTGGTAGGTAGCTGGCCCAAACAAATGTGGAGGCGCGGGAGGCGCGTGGAGACGCGTGGAGGTGCGTACGTGGAGGCGCGGTGTCGTAACAGTGATCCGGCTCGAGTGGACTGGGTTCGAGCCCGAGCCGGTGCCATTGCGGCGGTGTTCTCTTGACAAAGACTCTTTACTCTTTAAAGACATATGTATACGCAAATAAAAGAACTTGGCCAATATCCAGGCATGTTGATCTGACGCTTGTGCAATAACCCATATGTCTAGACCTGTAACCGTTTCCCGTTAAATTCAGTGCATCTTTTCTTGATTTTGAGAAAATCCAAATCTGGTCGCGGCGATAAGTACTCGAAATGGGGAATAAAAAGCGATAAAACAGCTTATATGTTTATACTAAAATTGATGAGTTTTAGTGGCGGATTGCCTTTGTTCATGACACTCGTTCAAACCTCTCGTTTTCATTCGTAGATACATGTATTTTACCAAGGTCGTGGTTTAAGAAACCATGACCAGACAATGCTCCTCCCATGAGCGCTGGCTTTTCCGGTCTTTTATATATTATCCTGTTGTTATTGAATCCATGATTTTCGTGAGAATCAGGCTTTACTTAGATGTTTCAAAGTTTGTTAATTTGTTGTATAAATATTTCACAACTGATCTTTTCAAGCCATTTTTCGACCAATCAATAGCAAAGGAACTAGTTGAAATTTAATCAGAATATTAGTTTTTTGGATCAAAAGAAAAATAGTGTAAATATGATTCATTTTAATAAGTTTCGGCTATTTTGCAGAATTTACAAGTGCTGTTTAAACCTACTTTTAAAGTTAAGTTTTTTTTTAAAAAAAGTGGCATTGATCAGGATTTTCTTTTAATCTGGTCCTGTTATGATCAGCATTCTGAATATCCTCTTAAAAGTAGCTAATTTTCATATGCCTGCCGGAAGGAAAGAAATGTAAACATCTTAGTTCGACTTATACAAGCACAGTTTATAGAGGGTATCAATTAAGACTTCATATGTCATTGCTCCGATTTTGCTCAACGAACGAGAATTTTATCTTGCGCTTTAATTTGAAAGTTAAACTTTTCTTGGACGGCCGAAATATCCCTTGACAAATTTAAAACGCATAAGAGCCTTACTAGCTAGGGAAGTCAACAGAAGCCATCCGTGTGTACCAGTTTGATGTGCCAAAAGAAACTCGCCTTCCGTTGTTAGGAGAACCTTTGATCCAATATGCAGAATGAATATAACGAGTGAACGCGTTCGGTGACTGTTCGTCCCGACTATACCGTCGAACTGAAAGGTCAGATATTTTTATTCTCTTGTTTCAGTCGATATTTTGCCCGGAGTAAAGTTTCTTTTTCTTTTTAGCGATAGTTTCTTAGCGCGGCGCGTTGAGGCGATTTTGGCGGAAACTTGAGAATAATGTTTGTTTTCGTGTGATAAATCAAAACTTAATGGCAGGACCTGAGTATAATGGCAAGAGCAAGAGCAAGAGCAAGAGCAAGAGCAAGAGCAAGAGCAAGAGCAAGAGCAAGAGCAAGAGCAAGAGCAAGAGCAAGAGCAAGAGCAAGAGCAAGAGCAAGAGCAAGAGCAAGAGCAAGAGCAAGAGCAAGAGCAAGAGCAAGAACAAGAACAAGAACAATAACAATAACATTAACAATAACAACAATAACAATAACATTAACAATAACAATAACAATATATAATTATAATAAGAACCTTCCCAGAATCCTTTGCAGCTGGAAAATCGTCAATCCCAAATAACTTGGTCAGTTTGAGGGCAGCAAGACCCCACGTTGTCTAGAAATAAGTCTTACCATAAACTAATTATTGTACAAGACTAAGGGCGATGACGTCATTGGTCACGTGACTTTGCTCTGAAGTGCGTTTTTGCTCACTGTGACGAAATTATTTTGTTATTGAAAAGCAGTCAACGTGGTTTAAAGCACAATGGTGTGAGCCATTTCGGACTGCCCGGGTACCGAACAAAATATAAATATTAAGGGAGCTATGTACAATTTTCAAAAAGTGGGAGTCTGGGTACAAGTGCTATCTCGCGTTGCTTTAAACGCGAGGAAACAAAAATTTGGATATGGGTAGATATTTTTATGAAATATACATTTTTGCTATTTTTAATGCTGTGACGTCATCGGTCACGTGACCAGAACGGACCAAATTTTAATATTTGTTCTAAAAGTTTACTAGAACCTTTCTCCAAGAATATTTTTAAGCGAAGTTGTAGTTTAATAAATAGTGTTTTAGAAAATGGCCATGATTACTTTTTCCTAAAAAAGTGCGGCAGTAGAAAATCTAACTGAAAAGTTTGTCAGCTTCCTGCTCAACGACCATTTGAGCTAGCAACGAAAGAAAATTTTGCCAAAGGCCTGAGTGTATGCCCTTAATGAAGACGTTGTCAGTTTTTTCAAATTTTAATTGGTTTAGGAGGAGATCGATGTTTTTTCTTGAAACGAAATGAGTGAGGCCTGGGAGAAAGTAAAGCTGCTGCCCATCCCCCACTCCGTTGGGATCTTCCCAGCGGATTCCTGGTGGTACGTAATGCGGGCTCTTAAAAAATAACATTCAAAATGGCGCCGACTGGCAATGAAGTGGAGTGGACAGTGGAGTGAGTTTTGAGTTACATAGGATAGTTTTGTTGCTGTTCTTCCTACTTGACGCGGCCAAAACGAGTCCCCAAACACAGAATATATGTCCTTTATTTGTATGCCGAATGAAGAGGAATATGAAATGAGCAGAAACTTTGCAGACGTTTTGCAAACAATAACTGTTCTAACAGAAATTTACTAGGACCTGAGGTCTAAAGTAAGCGTTTCTTGTCGTACAATGATCTGATTTTATTTTGAAGACTGGTTTAAGCTTATGTCTTTGATGCTAATCGTGTGTGAAGCTTCGTATAAGTGCTACCGATAGAATCGTGCTGAAACTTAGCAAACTGGAATTTAAGTCGATTCGGAGGAAGAAAATAGATTTTGGGAATGAGTTGACAGTGTTAAATGAGTCTTCGTTGAGTCGTGTATTTGTAATATTGACCAATTGGTCATTTGGGCCAGAAAAAATATTGATTTAGTATTTGAATTTAAGGTTGAAGGTTGCCATAGGACAGCAAAGAGTGAAGATAATTAATAGCAAATTCAGGGAAGTTTATGAAAATTACATTTTTTGATTCGGTGCCTTTCAGTCTGTATCATTTGGGTTTCACTTACTGGTAGTTAAAAAAGTAAAGGTAGAGACTGCTTGCATTCAACTCCAGTGGTAGACTTCAATAAAATGATGGTACTCGCGTTTAAATAAGATCATTTTTTAACTTTAAATTTGTATCTTCCTGTTGTGTTTATTGACAGACATGGATTTATGTTTCTTTTGCATTTTGTGATCTACAGGTAATTTGTGGGATTAATAACCAGGAATGCACCCACTAATGAGGACATTTACTGGTGAGTTAAACTATGGATTATGACATGTTTAGGTAGCTATTGATTGCTCAGTTTTAACATAGCTATTTGCAGGATGTAGCATGTCGATCAAAATGGATCATCGAAAACGTAGTCGATAGTACTCGATATTTGTCGATAATTGTCAATCGACAAGTTAAATTTGTCGATAAAAGTCGATAATCACAAGGTTTTCAACTGGTTGTTGATTTGCAGGCACAAACAAGAGTCAAACAATGCAGCATTGTGTAACGATCGAAGCGTCGGCGACTGGATGTTTAATATATCGAAGAAAAATATAAAGCATCCCACCATCTAGACGTTGAATGAAAGCTTGCGTGGCTCAACAAAAGATTCAAGGAAACAATAGGCGTGTTTTATTCTACCTTTGAATATTGTCAAGCATAGTTCACAAATAAATGTGTTGGTTCCCTATCGTCTCCTCTCCCGGCATGCATTGTTTTTTGTATTCCCGATACTTGTCGATTGAAATCGATCAAAGTCGAAAATCACAAGAAATTGTGGAATCGACTTTTATCGATTTCCGATACTTGTCGACTGATTAGTATCGAATTCGATCGACAATGATCGACTTTTATCGACTTTCGAAATTATCGACATGTTACTGGTACGTCCTGTTATTTGTGAGCCCACTCCAGCCTCTCAGTTTTAACTGAAACTCATCTATTTAAATTAAAGGCTAAAATCCAAGCTTTATGAGTGTGTTTGCAAGCAAGAAATATAAAGCTTACTGAAAGCAACATGATGTATCTTTTTGCTAACCAGAGTGCTATTTAGGCTAGCCAAGTCTTATGTAAACCATCCAGAATGCCTCAAATGGCTTGCAGGTTTCATGACAAATGAAAGCCATACAAGCCAGAAATCCCCGACTCCAATAAATAACCTAACCTCAGGCTCAACCTAACTAAAGAACTGTTTAGGCTAACTATATAGCTAGAGAGCTATTCAGAGGTTAACCAGTGTGCTATTTCTATTAACTTAAATTGCTTGCATGATGAATCCGTCTGATGATACAAGGGATTGAACAATTAAGCTTTTAACTTTCGTCCATTTTAAGTTTTACATGGAAAATGTCTCCCCTTTTTAAGACACTGTTTCTCTTGCTAATCAATGCAAGCTCCATGTGTGCATTGTTAACTGCCAGTAGAGAGTGGATGTGTAACTAATGAGGACTTAAGGGCTGTAGAATTTTACTTCTTTGTCAAAAAGGATTCTTCACTTATGTGGGAAGTAGCCCCCGGGGCGGGTAATCCCCTTTAAAAGTAACGGGAGTGCTCGTCGTATCTTTCAGGGGGTGAAATTTGTGAATTGGTACTGCTTGGGGTTTTAAAACCTAAAATGACCGCTGCAGTACCTTTAGGGGTCTTAAAGGTCATCACCTTGAAAAAATGACTGAAATCGTAGTTATATTTCTTAAGCAAGAAACATTTATTTCTGAATTTTTACTTAAAAATAGTAATGCCACTGAAAATTATTCTGTTATTACTAACAGAAATGGTATCTCTTAGGGGCATAAATAAAGTCCAGGCCACGCCCACAAAATAAGTTTTTGGTACCTTTTCAACAAGCACCCCGGACATTTTCATAGGGGAATACTCCCTTGGAGGGGGGGGAGAAGCCAAGTAGCAGCTGTGAATTTGATTAAAAAAACCCCAGCTTAGTTTTTGTTGACAACTTTATCGCTTTACAAGAAAACCAAACATACATTTCTGCCGGTAACCTTTCATTTTGAGATGAACAGAATAAAAAAAAAAAATAGCTTTAACTACAGAGTCCAAAAAATTTAATAACCACCTTGCCTGGCCCAGGTATAAACTGCGCAAGGTGACACTATTATATGCTAACCCAAAGTCCCATATTTTGTTTGGAAACATCAACAAATAAATGATATTTGGGTATCTAGCAAATGACAAAGGATTGGCTCCACTCTAGAGGCCAACATGAAAACAGTCAGTTTTTTTTCACAAACTGAGAAGGTCATTTACAGTCTACATGTTAGAAAAATAGCAGTTTCAGCAAAATAAATACTTTTTGCTTACTCTTTTTTTTTATACTTGCAGGTGACTTAAAGACTTTGCAATGGCATTCCTCTTAGTCAATGATGAACTCAAATATAAAATTGTCACAACATTGATTCCCACAGAAGACAAGTTATATAAAGTCTATAGCTATTTATGTGATATGAAAATCCCAGAACCCAATAGGGTTACTTGTGTATACTAACACTTTATTGCATGAAGGTTATAAATCCAATCTGGAATTCATGACAAAAATATTTGGAAAAATATTCAAGCCTTAAATTTATACACACTACTATTTTTTTTTAACCTTTTCACATTTACCAATTTTCTATGGGATTTATAATAAAAAACTGTTATACCGGTTTCACTTGTAATAATAATAATAATAATAATAATAATAATAATAATAATAATAATAATAATAATAATAATAATAATAATAAAAAAATAACAATATATAATTATAATGTGGGAGGCGCGGTGGCCTCATGGTTAGTGCACTTGTCTCCGGATCGATCAATTTCTTCTAATTTCAATTGCTTTTGGCAAGGATCGATGTTTAAGACTTTTTTCAAAGGAGAGGGCCTGGAGGAAAGAACGAAAATGAGGCTATACTTTCACACACTTTTTGTTTACTGCGACGCTGCGCCACAAAAGGTTAGCTAGAAAAAAAATTCCAAGGACTGGACAACGGACTGGACTTGCATTTTCTTTTAACGGAACTTTTGACGACTCGTTAAATTATTTTTTTTTCATGGCTGCTGTCTGCTCAGGGACAATGTATACTTGAGAAGGTAAGTTGATACAGATAGTTGTTGCTGTTTGTTAAAAAACAAAACCAAAAAAAGCGCGTTTGTGGTACACTTAAATGCACTTCCCACCTAAAAAGTGTTGCTTTAATTCTTGAAATTATAAAACTTAAACTAGAAGTTGCAGCAATGCGAATGAAATCAAATTAA
Organism: Platygyra sinensis; assembly: GCA_019787425.1. Classification (NCBI taxonomy): domain Eukaryota; kingdom Metazoa; phylum Cnidaria; class Anthozoa; order Scleractinia; family Merulinidae; genus Platygyra; species Platygyra sinensis. Next base: position 27,894 of record JAHPZR010007378.1, on the reverse strand, counting down.
CGCTAACATTAAATGAAACAATTTAAGTTGCTTAAGGCAACCAATGCAAGCTCAGTCATTCTACTAAATACGATATTTGAAGGTTAAAAACATATCGTAAACAGTGACTGAATAAATGATTACTTTATTTTTAACTGGAGCTTAAAACGTTACCTTCATTTGCACAGACGTCAAAACTTTATTTTATACTGTCCATGAACTAAATTCCCTATTAGAATTATAACAAAGTGTACAATAAAGCCATTATTCAAAGTATTGGCCTAAGAAAAACAGTTCCACATACATTACAACTTCACGCCGCTTTAAATGTGTCTTTCTGAAATGGCTTACACAGCTGGATGTTGTAGCTTGAAGGCTCAATTTATTCCTTTGGGCTTTGCTTTCGGTAGCATCCGAAAGCGTCTCGAATAACTTCGGTTTTATTCGGTTTGAAAAGGTGAGATATTTTGGAAGGAGACCTCGAAGAGACTTCAAAAGACTGGAACAATGCTGCAATTAAGGGACCATGGGCGAACTGACTTGTGAACGTATCCTTTTGTTTGCGACATGTGAATGATTATGAAGTAATCCGAAGTAATCACCGCAGACATTTTGTAGATTTGGTTTCGTCGCAACGTAGTTTCAAATTTTGTAAGCTTAGGCTTAAGTATTTTTGAATACAGATCATATCGAGAGCTTTAAAAAGAGATCTTGAACGGGTTGTTTTGGTCACGGAGCGCCAAAATTAGATTTTTTTGTAGAGTGGCGGCCATAGTTAATTGATGCGTGAACACGTTCCGATGCGTGGTGAATGCCCAGATCACGTAATGGAATTGAACTTTTCCTTTGACCACAACTTTTTAATTAGACGCTTTCAAGGAGCTCTAAGGAGAGATTTAATGAGGATTCTTTTGTTTTGAAACCGACTGAGTGCTCGATTCAAAGCTGCCGGCAAGTTTTATTCACAGCAGTGTCATGTTTCGTATTATCTGTTCCTCCCAGAATATGTATTTGATGACTTTTTCTTTCTTTGCTCAATAAAGAAAGTTCAATTAAAAATCCTTGATTTGTATTTTTTTAAATAAAAAACTCAGCGAGTTTTATCATTTTCCTTCATGTAGCCACGTTAACCCCGCACGTAAGTGGAAATTCCTACAATTGGCGCGTGTAACTTGTTATTAGTTTTTGTATTTTTTTTATATTTTTCCCAAAAAACTCAGCGAATGTTAATTTTACTCCATGCAGCCATGTTTAACCCCACTCGTAAGTGGAAATTTCGACAATCACGGCGTGTAACTTGTTAAGTTTTTATTTTACGATAAAACAATCAATCGAGGCTATATTTGTTTTGTTTCGATTCGAGTGAGTGCACTTCAGTGGAAAAGATTTTACGCAGGGAATGCAAAGGCAACAAGAAACGAAACAAGGTAAGAAAAGATCAGCAAATAAAAATGTTTAACACCTATCCAATTCAACCTATCCGGAACTGTTACAAAGAGCAAAATTACCCACCTTATATAATAGAAGATTACAAGATATTGCAATTTTAATGTATAAGGTTAAAAACGGCTTATGTCCAGATTACATTTCTAGGTTGTTTATTATTAGAAGCAATCAGTATAAGCTAAGAAATAACGACTTTATAATTCCTAGAGTTAACACAACGGGTTATGGTAAGCATTCGGTTAGATACATAGGACCGGTGCTATGGTCTAAGATTGATAGGAAATTCAGAGAACTAAAAACGTTAGATGAGTTTAAAAGAATAATCAGGAAGGCAGACCTTGCTAAACATATTTTACCTAATAATTGTATTAACTGTACTCTTTGTTATTCTTAATATTGTAAATATTCTTAGGTTTCTGAGTGGGATTATAGAGGGAATTATATAGGGAATATAGGGGTACTATAGGTTTTAACATTTTAGATAGGTGTCCTTACTTAGTGGGAAACTGCTATTTTACTTGACACGTTAATAAAGTTTTTATTTATTTATTATTATTATAAGTCGCATTGCCACACGCAACAAGTTTTGTAACTGCTGCTTTTTACTAAGGTAAATATACTCCGCGGTCATAAATTCAATTCGCGTGCGCTGCCGTGTTTTGGAAAAAGAAACCCTCTCTTGATCGAAATGTTGACTCAGAAAAGTTAAAAAAGCGAGTTGGTAGAATTTTCGACCTTTACTCTTTACGGCCTTCAAAAAATTGTTCACTCAAACGCGATTCTTGTAACCAAAATTTCGCTGAGAGCGTAAATATTGACCGATGTGTCTGGTCGTTTGGTGGTAATTGACAAAAACCTCCCTTCATCAATAAAGATATCTGGTTCAAGTTTGAAACTGACAAGAATGGTGGCACCAGCTGTGGTAACATATTATATGAATTTAAAATCAATCAAGCAGACATTATCGTTGTCCCTAGGGTTTTATTTCTTCTCTGTTAACAAAAGAAAAATATCTCACCAACATCAAAGAGCTTGCGATTTTCGGAAACATGCCGTGTTGTCGGCAGAACATCGTTATGAATAAGTGATGAGTAAGAACAATAGCGTGAATATATGAATGCTCAATGACCCCAGAATTTGGGGTACACACTTAAAGCGGCGTGAAGTTGTCATGTAAACAAATACTGGAACAGTTCATTCTTTCAAATGGATTACCCTAATGAATTACATGATTCCGACACATCAGTTTAATTTGAATGGCGAAACATTTTGTTCTATCTGAAAAATTACTGTACTACAAAAAACGTTTTCACAGAGGTTGTAATGCATGGGGGTTCACATAATTTAATTCAATTTTTATAAAGCTAAAAATTGTATGTCAATGATTCAGCAGAAACAGAGAAAAGTTTTAAAATCACGGCTGTTTGTGCGAGTTTGTGTACGTGCGCGCTAAACGCGGAAAGTACCTAAGCATAATAACTCTGAAGACGTCAAGTACTTAAGTTTAAAAAAAAAAACAAAGAAAGATTAGCAAATAATTGTTCTAATAGATTTGGCAGTTTTACAAAGTGTTACGCTTCTGGTTTGTGGCACCTATTTACAATGGCAGCCTGAGGAAAAACCTTTTTACAACAATGTTTAAATTATAAGCTTAAGCTTACGGTAAATTTAATTTCAATCTATTTTTTAAATTGAGGGGAAATTAAAATGTAATTTGCCATAAGAATGGGTCCAACACAGAAATCCTGAAAACCTTCTTCACAAACAAACTGACAATAAACTTGAAAACCAAATTTGAGAGTAGGCTTAACTTCTTGCCGAGCCATACAAAAGTTGGGCACATAAACAAAGACAACGCTTATCTGGCTTATCGGTTGACCGTAAGTTTTTTGAAGAAAACGACTAAATAAAAGGTCAACGGTAAATACCTTCTCCAATCGTCAAAAAGGCTACATCAGGCCACCAAGTAAATCGCACATCCTTCGTCTTTAGTCATCCTCAAAGCACGGTGGGAAAATTTATGTCTTGTCGAATGCAGTCGCGGCACGAATACAATCCCTTTCACAATGCTTTAGATACATCCAAAAAGGCGGCCATCAAGCCTTGATATAATTCTTCCCAGAGTGGCCAGTTAAAAATATTTTCACAGTCTAACACATCTTCAGGTGACCTAGTCGAAGTGGTGGAAGGAGAGTCGAGTCGAATGAGGTATTGCACAGCATTGACGTGGACGTCGTTAATCCACTGACTTAATCTTAAGTTTTATGGACTAGAAATTTTCCATTACTTAGTTGAATTTGACGGCAAATCTCCCATTTTGGCGACCATTTCAGCTTTTCACCACAGCTCTTTCACCACACAAATCTTTCACAGTCTAACACATCTTCAGGTGACCTAGTCAAAGTGGCGAAGTGAAGTACACGTTTATTATTTCTATTTCTGTATTGTAACCGTTTTCTCCATTTTTACTTTGCTTCAGTGTTGCCCCTGAAGAAGGTTAGTTATGTCTCGCCGTAATATATGGCATTAAAAGTTACCCTTTTCGGCCATCATTTTGTTTCTTTGCCTTATATCTACCTTTTTATGGGATATATAATTATATATTGTTATTTCCGGTTTCACTTGTAATAATAATAATAATAATAATAATAATAATAATAATAATAATAATAATAATAATAATAATTATAATAATTATAACTTTATTTAAGTGCCTAATGTATTTAGCACTGTTGTGCTAATTGGGGACACTGTAAATAAATAACCAAACATTGTAAATATAACATAAACTATTAAGAATCCCAACTGGTGGTAGGCAGACCAGTTGGCTATTTACAAGAGCAGCCGAGAAGTTGAACTCGGCGCTACCGAGAACAACATCAGCTAGTGGTTAGAAGGGGATTTGAACCCGCAACCTATGGATTCAAATCCAGCGCTCTAACCACTCGGCCACTCTGCCTCCTCCAAGTTTTCATTGTCTTCATTGTCTTTGCCTCCTCCAAGTCTTCAAGTCTTCATTGTCATTGACAAGGAATTTTTTAATGGATGTAAAATCTTTCAAAAGATGCTGTTTACTTTCTTTTGTGTCCATTTTGTTTTTAATTTGGAATAGCCAATGAAATTAAGACAATGTTTCTCTTCTTAGAAGAGTCTCTTTATTGGCATACACCAAAAGAAGAAAACTATGGACTACAGAAAAGGTGTAGAGAAACTCTTAGGTTAGTAATTAATGTAACAGTGTTGAAAACAAATAAAGGCAATAAAGGCAAAGGCAATAACTGCATACGGAACAGTTTTTTATATTATCTATGTATAGTAAAGTTTTAGCATGTCTGATCTGTAAATGATGAGTTACAGTGTTAATTACGCGAAAACGTGCATTAACGGCACTGTGTTAAATAGGTAAAACGAACAGCTATCAAATGGGTTACAAATGGGTCACCAAGCCGCTTGAAACGAGTTTCAACAAGCGTTCGAACGGGTGATTAGTAATCCTAATGGGTAGCCTAGCCATTCGAATGGCTCGTAAAACATTCCGAACGGGAAACCAAACCGTTTGAACAGCTCATAAAAAATTCTGAACGGGTAACAGGACCGTTTAAACAGCTCATAAAATATTCCGAACGAGTACCAAAACTGTTTGAATGGTTCATAAAATATTAATTTTGAATGGAGTACCTAACCATTCAAAGAATGATCACCTTTAGTGAAGATTGATAATAACTGATAGACAACATTCCCAGCAAGCTAGCCACGCTTCTTTGCTCTCATTTTAGTATCGGATGTCGGATGTATCGGATGTATCAGATATTCTCGTCAGCCAGTGTCCTCGCTCGTTTTCTTCTCATTCTCATCCCGAACAAACAATCACTCTTTTGACTCGCCATAGTCAAACTCAAACGTCCGTTCCACTCTCGTTAACCAGCATAATATGTCAAAGTCAAAGGCAAAATCTACCAACCAGAAATCAACAATGCAGCTTCTAAGGCAAGAACCTGACTACACCTTCCCCGAGTCAAATCTGGCATTACTTTTCACATATTAGACATTAGCAGTGAGGCATTGTTTTTCAAGATCTCCTAATTTGCCTTTGTCATGTTCTGTTGCAGGCCAATGTCGAGAAACATTCCTTTCCAGACATTGCCACACTGGATTCTCTTGGTCAATGTTTGATCAACTCAGCTTATGCTGTCTCCAGCCAAAGGAACTTGAACTCGCACATTAAGAGTTATGTTCTTTTTGTGACGCCGCTTCTGTAGTTCCCTTCCCAGTGACGGTTAAGAGCCAGTGCCCACAAATATGGACCAAACAACGGCACAAGTCGAAAAATCGTTTTTGCTCAAATTTTGCCCATAGATTGGCCCTAGTTAGAAAACAAACGGACCGTAGTTAGTTTCCGCTAAGGGAGCTTTTGTTGGAAGAAATTTGCGAAAACCGATTTCGCCCCGATTGGGCTCAAAACCTACTTCCGGTTATGCTGAATTTTCTAAAAATTTGATTGCTTCGCGCGTCGCACAACAGCTACTTGAGAATCTTTCAATGGTTTTTATATTCAGCTCAGGTCTTCATGGTATGACTGAGGTAAAAATAAAATAAATTGAGGTTTCGTTTGAGCCCGAAATGAGATCGAACTGACATACAAAGTATTACAATGTGTTGCAAGTGAATTATAGCACTAAAATATCGCCATATTTTTCTATGGGCTATAACTTTAAATGCCATAAAAACACTTTCTACGGGTTAACTATACATCCACCTTTTTGAAAATCAAAAAACATCTCTGGGCAAATGGTTTTAAGTCGCCCGCCTTGGCCTGTGTTTCTCATAAATTTTCCCTGAACCGCCGTGGGAATGTAAACAATTGCGTGACGCGGGCGGTCACCCTGAATGCACAATTCGTTTCCAACAAACTGCAGATGGCTATCTCAGAACGCTTGAGTGAAAAACGAAAAGCATAATGGACCACCTTTATATGTACTTTAATATTTTGAAAGGCATCAGTTTAGAAATTTCGTCAATTAAAAACGCCAATGAGAAGCAATTTACTTGGAGTTCGGTTGTTACTGCGATGTAGTTTTAAGCTGTTGTTTCTTTGATCATTTTAATTACAAGAATGAGTTCTAGAAAGAAAATCGATGGAAGTTCATTTGTTGAGCGTAATAACAAGTTGATATTGTTGGTTTGTAGCCTTACGTGATCTGAAGGAACACTGCACTACTGACAGTGATTAAATTTGAAATTGTTGATTTCGGCAGATCGATTCCTAGTTAAACGTATTTTATCTGTATACCAGTCAGCTTGTCGACGTTTGGTGCCTTTCCTCCTTCTAAAAAGTCGGGAAAAGTAAACTAAACAAATTCTAAAAGTTTAAATGATAAATAATATACATCAACAGTGCCAGTGTCTTGGTAGCTATTAATTTGAATAATTACTGTGCTGGACTGTACATATAAATATAGTTTATTGTGCGCAAATGTTTCTTTTTCAAACAACTAAAATGCTCAATAATAATATCTTGACAGATAGTTTTTCTTCAGTCTGAAAACTTAGGGTTAAGTTAAGCTTAAATTTGTTGCGGCTAGCCTGTTTTGGCTAATCGCTCAATCAAATTATATATTTTTCATGGAAATTCGCTCTTCAATGACGTACTCTCGGGAACAAAACAAAATGGATGTTTGCTGTTCATTTAAGTCGCTAGTTGGTGGGCAGTGTTCCTTTGATCGAAGAGACAGAAGTCAGTCTATAGCGATAGCTCCACGGCTATCATGTTATAAAGATATAACGCGGCAATTCCAAGATGTGAAGAGTGAAGTAGACCTGATTCTTGCTCGTGCTGCGATGTTTACGGTGCCACAAAATGTCAATACCATCACGATTTGTCCATCACATCGTTCATCCCTTGGACTTGGTTGGACAAGGGGAACCGAGAGTTGTAGGGTCCCTTCAGAAATTTCAGAGCATAGAAACGCCAGAGGGAAATGGTCTAAAGCTTACCGCGGAATAAACAAAAAGTTTTCCTAGTTTATCATGAAAAGAACGGGACATTTGGTTCAGATCGGATCAGGTAGATATTTCGATGTCCCACTCGTGTTAATATTCTTTACTTGTATGCAAACATTTTGACGAAAAATCTAAAAATGTCTTTTTCTTTGAAGGGAGCGAAGAGCTGGACGGCAGAAATATTTGGCTAGAGGTCCGTTTGTTCTAAAAGAGAGCGAAGATACTCTTGTTCGGCCCGACCTCAATATTGTGAAATATTTAAATATTCAATAATACCACCTTTGCTGAACAGGATTCTGGTGAGAAGTTGTTGTGAAATGCGCGCGCGAAATATGGGTGGGACTCAAGGGGAGACGAGTTGCTGGCGGAGAGGCTCCAAGAACTCTTAGGGCCTGATCACATGAGCAGAACTGGTCCGGTTCATAGTCGGGCTCCTTCACTGTGCCGAGATGACTTTCACCTGGAGTTACATGAGGCGAACTAGCCCGCTTGATGGCTGATGCGATAAACCCGAGAGACCGGAGCGACCTTGATTTGGGTGTGACGAAGGGCTAATGACCCCCTGGCCCGGCAAACACGATTACATGGAAAATTCTGAGCTCGGTTAACCGGGATCTCAGCTAACCGGGCTGACCCGGTTGTCATGTAATCGCAAAATGGGCCGGTGCTGGACCCCTGGATTAAATCGACCTCTGTAATGCTTATTTGTCTACCAGTGTTATGATCTGCAAATTTCAGGCAGGTAGCGAATAATGGCGTTAATAGTGTCACTGAGTTGATCAAACAACCACAGTAGAAAAGATGGATTTTTCCCAGTATGACTGAAGCGCAAACGCAATTTCTTCCTCGGCTAATTCAGTTCAAGAAATTCCGGGTTTTCTAGCCGAGTTTGAGCATATTATGTAGGTACAAGAGCTTAAATACCGTCACACAGTTAGCAGTTTATAGAATTATGGTATTTCCACTTGACTTCATTTGTCAGTCAATCATTCAATTGTCATAAACCATAGAGGATTGGTTAAGTGTATGTCTAAAACTGCTACCCTATTGTAAGTTATCAGTGAAATTAATAAAATAAACTAGTGTTAAAATCATTTCCCGGAGTACTCTTGTCACGTTCTTTTCTGGGGATGTCGTGGGTGTTTGCAATGCAAATGAAAAGGTATATATATTTACACTAACTTAAACAACAACAACAACAACAACAAAACCTTTCCATCATTTTATCCACACATCATTTCAAAAATCGATTTCATCGGATTGTTGGAAATGCATTTGATAATAAAAATTAACGGTAAAAAACTACGACGTTTCGAAGTCTGCATGACCTCATTATCAAGTAAAATGTTAAAACTGATGTAAAGTTGTAGCTCAGAGATTATATACAAATAAAATGTGATAACTTCATTAGAATAATGAGCGTTCATTGTTATTGGTGTTTAGCATGTCAGATCGTGCAGTATATGTGTAAATAAATACTTTTGCACGTATTGAGTCAGACTGCGTGTTTAGCTTTGGTTTTCGTTCGCGAATGAATAACATTTCGTGAATTAGGCAGTCCATTTTCCCGCGGCATTTCTTGAGAACGGAAAACATTTCCTCTAGGCTAGTGGACGCTTCCTTTCAACATTGAACGAATGCCATCCTGCCATACAGTTCACAATGGAAATTGCTGAAAACAACAAGCTTCCATTCCTCGGTATGATGATTGAGAAAAACGGTTGCCACCTGACAACAAGCGTATATCGTAAACCAACTGATACAGGACTGCTCTTACATTACCAGAGCCATGTCGATCAGCGTTACAAAAGATCTCTGCTGAATACAATGCTGAACCGAGCTTACCGCCTGTCATCAACGAAAGAATCTTTTACGAAGGAATGCCAGCATCTCAAGCGGATGTTTACTAAGCTTAAGTACCCAGTGAAACTCATCAACTCAGCTATCGCCTGGTACACGAGTTCTACGATCCAAAGCCGTCACGAAACCCCAACTGAACTTGACGCGGCTACACAAAAACCTGTCAGAATAATTGTACCCTTTAAAGACCAAAAATCGGCCGACACAGTAAGACATCAGCTGAAAGATCTTGGCCGAAAAATCGGAACTGACCTACAACCAGTTTTCACGAGTCGTAAGATCGAGGGAAAGCTCAAGATACAAGAAGAGAAGCCCGCTTTAATTAACCACCAATGCGTTGTTTACACTTTCAAATGTGATTCGTGCGATGCGGATTATATCGGTTATACCACACGCCATCTTCATCAACGCATAGAAGAACATAAAGCCTCTGTCATTGGCAAGCATCTGAAAGAAGCCCACAGTGTAGCGTCCACTAGCCTAGAGGAAATGTTTTCCGTTCTCAAGAAATGCCGCGGGAAAATGGACTGCCTAATTCACGAAATGTTATTCATTCGCGAACGAAAACCAAAGCTAAACACGCAGTCTGACTCAATACGTGCAAAAGTATTTATTTAAACATATACTGCACGATCTGACATGCTAAACACCAATAACAATGAACACTCATTATTCTAATGAAGTTATCACATTTTATTTGTATATAATCTCTGAGCTACAACTTTACATCAGTTTTAACATTTTACTTGATAATGAGGTCATGCAGACTTCGAAACGTCGTAGTTTTTACCGTTAATTTTTATTATCAAATGTATTTCTAAACATTGTTGGAAATGAATGTTTTATACTCAAGAGTGGCTATCCGCATCACGCAATTGTGTTTACATTCCAACAGTGGATTTTGGGCAAAATCTATGAGAAACACAGGCCACGGCGGGTGACTTAAAGCCATTTGCCCAGAGATATTTTTTGATATCCCAACAGGTGGGTGTATATTTAACCCGTAGAAAGTGTTTTTATGGTATTTAAAGTTATAGCCCATAGAAAAATATGGCGATGTTTTACTGCAATAATTCGCTTGCAACACATTGTAAAATTTTGCGTGTCTGTTTGATCTCTTTTCGGGCTCAAAACTAACGTCGATTTATTCTACTTTTCGCTCAGTCATACCACGAAGACCTAAACTGAATATAAAATCAATTGAAAGATTCTCGAGTAGCTCTTCTTTGGAGCGCGAAGCAATCAAATATTCGGAAAATTCAGCAAAACCGGAAGTAGATTTTGAGCCCAATTGGGGCGAAACCGTTTTGTACACATTTCTACCAAAGGAAGCTGTATTAGCAGAAACTAACTATGGTCCATTTCTATTCTTACTAGGACCTGTCTATGGGCAAAATACAAGCGAAATCAATTTTTGGACTTGTGCCATTAATAGGCGATTTAGGTCGATTTTTGTAGGCATTCACTCTTAAGAGAATGTCCATGAGAAAACCAGACAGGAGGTGATACAGCTCAAACCACCGATTTCGCTCAAACTTGGCAAAAATGTTGGGTTTGGTGAGTAAATGATTATGGCAAAAGCTTAGGTTAAATATTTTATTCTCTTCAAGCTAGGGCCCCCCCTCCAAAATTGGCCCTTTGTCACTAATTTATGCACATTTAATTAGCTGTCTTTGATTTAGTATTTCTACTACAAGAAAGGCCATGTGAAAATGAAATCCACTGGATCATGTTCTACTATTATTAGTCTCAAAGCGCAGATATTCATTTGAACCAGACAATTTGATTTCTCTCTGCGGCTTCATTTTAAGGAAGGTGCATATTTTGTAGTGTTGCGAATAGCCTTTAATTAATGGCAAATATTTGTGAGTAGGGCCACGTGAATTTGTGCGGTACGATGAGGAGAAACTCTCCATTGAAGGGATCAAAGCAGCTTTCGAAAAACATTTTTCATCTTCATTAGAAAGCAAGGGATTGTCATGTGATATTCTGGCTGGTAAGCAGGGACCATCTTGTCACTCAATGAAGCAAATTCCCGATTTCAAGGTGATCCATGTAAGATTTATCAAGACATCCAGGTCACCTACTTGGCAGTTGGAAGACAAATATGCATCGAGTTCGAGTAGACAGCAATGCGTTAGTGAACCTGTGACTCCTCCGCGTCCAAGCCGCAAGAACCCAGAAAACAGGGCACAAAGCACGGGTTCGTCTAATGCCAAACAGCTATTTCCGAAGAGTTTGTCCATTTTGCAAATGATGAAGCTTGGGAAGCTTGTAAAGCCAAATGAAGCGGTTTCCGTTCTTGAGGTTTATTCATTTGATTTGGAGAATATCTGTTGGTCACTTCTCTCCAAAAAGGTGGAGTTTGTGATTGAAAAAGATGTGCTAGGAAGCGGAGGATTTAGGCAAGCCTTCAAGGCAAGAAGTTCTTCCCCAAACTTGAACAATGCAATATGGGTTGTTAAGAAATATTTACCCAGGGCAGCCAAAGAGATCACAGAAGATATCCAGATAACAATTGAAGAGCACACAAAGAAAGTCGTACAAATGCATGCCCTCACAAAAAACATTCCTGACCAACTTAGTAAGAAAGTCCAGGAACTTAATGTTTCAAAGGAGTTTGGAGAGACTTTCAAGTTCAGAAACATTTACCTCACCTAACTGGACAGTGAGTGTTTGACTCTAAAGGAGTTTATTGAGGGGAAATTTGAGAAATACATGAATAATACAGGAGAAGTTTGTGTTTCAGATAATGATGTCATAGGGCAAAAGGCAGAGTGATTGTCACATTTTTCTTATGACATTTCAAATTCACAACTCCTGGTGGTTGACCTTCGAGGTAGTGGGCACATGTTGTATGACCCTGAAATTGCGACTGCACAAATGCTTGACAGTGACAAAGAATTCCTCTTTTGTGCAGGAAACCTGAATGTTGTTGCAATAGCTACTTTTGTTAAGGCACATGTTTGTAATAAATTTTGTCATTTACTTGGTTTGAAGCAACTTAAACAAGAATCTAAAACTTAAAGGACTTGGTAAAGCACGATTTTAGAACGTAATTCAAGTTCTAGGCTTCCATGTCAGTGTGCGTATCCATTTTTAATGTTGTTGTTGTTAATGGCTATTCTTGCCAAATGTTATGGTTTATTGTAGTATATATATACAGGTTTTTGCTTTTAGTATTGTAAGGCCTCGTGAGAGGTTGTCAATGGAGGCAGGCTTGTGTTTTCTTTTAGATTTCATTTGCCTTGTTCCCGGGCAAATGAGTCGACCAGTCGGTCTGACCTTCTTTTTGTGGCCGACGTAGCAAAACAAGTACATGATGCCAAAGATACTAACAAAATTGGAAAAGACATAGACGTAGGCAAAACTGGTGTGACATGCTTCTCGCACCCATACAATTCCCATCATGATAAGTGCAGGCCTCAAAAGAACTGTGGCAGACACTACAGGCCTGGAGAGTGCAAACCGTTTTTTTTAGGGAAGGGCCAGAAAAAACCCACCTTCTCCAAAGGCCGAACTGAGAGGACATAATACATTCTTTGGAAAACATTAAAAAATCAGTAAGCAAATTCGTCTCTTTGGTGTGTGACCTTAAGGAATATTTGGAGAATAGATGCACTTATTTTCGAGCTGGTTGCATAACCAAGTTCATAAGCAACTGGCAGAAAGAAAAGTCTGTAAACAAATAAAGGCCTTGCTCAATAAAAGTGTTCCTGAATCTTCAAGGATATGCAAGCTGGTCGCCAATTACAAAGCCGCTCTTGTTTCGAATAGGAACAGCTTAGTGTTTGTTTCACATGGACATATTTTCATGTTGCGTATGCCTAGACTTGTAAACAGGAAGTTATGCCAAAAAAATGTGAAGGGAAATATTCGTTTTCCTGTCACAATAATGAGAGCGAAGTCAACGGAGAGGCCAACTATAATCATTACACTCTTATCACCAATCAGGTGCTAGTTTTATTTTTGTCACAGCTGGTGTTCATTTTATTCCGTGATGTAGCATATTGGCATTTGCTTTCTTTCACAATTCTCAGCACCGAGGAGACTAAAACATCTGACCAAGTTCAAGTGGCAAAATTCAGCACATCCATATCATCTAGATTGATAGAGCTATACCACTACCAGCTCCTCCTCCTTCACAGTCCCTGATTCTTGCATGGTGGTCGCTTTTAGTTGCCAAACTCAGTTCGAAGACAATAACACATATCCTTTTAGGCCCCATCTTCCACCCCCCCATTAAACCATTTTTTATAACATTAACTCAATGTAATTGTAACTGTAACTCTGACTGTAATGTATGGAACAATGCCATATTTTACATCAAAACAAACTCTCACAATTCGGTTCCTTCTGGGCTGAACCATAAATTTCATTGGAATCGATACTGTAAGTCTGATCTGTGAATACGATGATAATGATTTCAATAACATCTGTAGACTATAATACCTACTCAAGCAGTTTAGGCCTGGGTCAAGAATGTAAAGTGGGATTATGGTTGGACAGCTATATCTATTGTTAAATTTGTTTTTACCAACCTGAAATATTCCCAGAGAATAAAACTCGGCATCCTGCCTTGCCTTAACATATTATTTTGATCATGTGACATGTCATGTGATCATTTTGGTAAAATGTGGTAAATCGGCGAATCGCTGGCAAATTTCTACCCTATTGATCAATAAATGAGCATATCCAAGGCAAATTGAAATTATCTACCTTGCTACGTTTGGAATGATCTTCCTTGATTTCATTTTTACAAGATATAAATGATCAAAAGTCGAATTTTGTTGAAAAAAACAACTTTTCACCCTATAAAATTTTTCTGTGAAAAGAGGGACAGTCACTCTAAGCGTGAGGGGATGGAAATAATTGACCTGCATCTAAACTCGTCTTTGCTAGATGATGTTACTAAAAACTGCCACCAAATCCCCAAATAATGGCTGTTTTCCACTAAACATCACATGACATGTCACGTGATCTGTCCAAAGTACCAGTTCTACTGAAAAATGTCCAGGACGTTAAAACCTAACTTTGTGCTACATCTGGTTCCATTGCCATTTATACTTTTAGAAATATAACTAATAAATTATTTTCACCAGTTAAAGCCTTTGACCCAGGCCTTAAACTACTTGAGTATAACTCGAACGATAACATTTCAAAAACAAAACAGTTTGGAACAATTCGTTTTCCTGTAGTTCTTAAATTCCACTTGTCTGGCAAAATTGAATAACAACTATTTGGGTTAACGTAATTGTACATCGAAAATTCAGTGTGTGTAGTGAACTCAAGTCTTGATGATGATTTTACGACATGAAGCAAATCTTGGAATGGTCATGGAACGGGCTGTTATTTTGATATGCAGGCCTAATCCCATGATTATAGGGGTCGCACGGCTGCTGATAATTATATCTCCTGAAATCTGTTCCTAAGTATAGAAACAACAGGGATTTTTGGCAATGTTTGAATACGGAAAAAATAACAACAACAACAGCAAAAAACACCACAACGGTGTTGCGAATCTGGGACCCGTTTCCCGATAATTACCGGGCCCGTTAAGCTGTTTGTTTTCCATTCCAGAGGGAGTTTCAAAAAGTTTGAAAATTGTACAGCCAAAGAAACAAAATGGACTTCATCAGAGGTCAGAACATGCCCGACTTTTCTTGAGACTTTGATATCAAAATCTGGATCCAGGCTCAGTAAGTTACCGGGTCTTTCGAGAAACGAGCCCCAGGTACTAGATTTATTATTGCCACGGTTGTTCATGATTTCGTGATGTAGCATATGGACGTTTGTGTACATTCACAATTCTCAGGGACCAAGATGACTAAAACATGTGACCATTTAATAAGTTAAAGAGCCAAAACTCATGCAGATCGAAGTTAACTACAACAAAAGGAATATTTCCCTTCACATTTTTTTGGCATAACTTCCTGTTTACAAGTCTAGGCGTACATAATGTGAAAATACGTCCATGTGAAACAAACACTAAGCTGTTCCTAATCGAAACAAGAGTGGGTCTGTATCTGGCGACCAGCTTGCATATCCTTGAAAATTCTGTAACACTTTTATTAAGCAAGCCCTTTATTTGTTTATGGACTTTTATTTT
>JAHPZR010007378.1:0-10000 GCA_019787425.1 Platygyra sinensis | reverse complement strand
TAAAACGATTTTCTTACGCCTATTCTCTTTATTTGAACCTATGGGTATGCACAACAAGTACTATCCTTTCAGGATGCGGGCCTGTCAGTTTGGACGGATATTAATTTCCTTCACTTTGCCATTGATTTCTTAAAAATACCGCTTGCAATCATTTGAATGTTTTGACAAACTGTTTGGTAGATTTCATAAGCAATTTGAACGTTTTGGCAAACCGTTCGAGAAATTTCATGAACCGTTGAAATGGTTAGATTGCCCATTCGGAATACTTAACAAACTGTTTAGCTGTTCAATAAAACCATTTTAAATGGCCTAGTTAACCATTCATAGACCGTTCGATAGCCGTTCGTCTCAGCCGTTTAACAGAAAACCGTTACCTCACGTTTTCGCGTGAAAGGCCACATTTGTTATCTCTTGAAATAATTGCCCAGCACAAAAAGTCTACAAAAAAAGAATCCCTCACTTTCTACCGGCAAGTGTGATAAAAAGAAAAGACATCTCTGTTTTCATTTGGTGCAATTTCGTGGATTGTGGTGTACTGGGAACTAGCTAACATCTGGGGAACCACAGGTAAATGTGGTTGTTGATTAAACATGGATGTTGTGCTGTGAGTGCTGACTTTGTGTCGTTTTATTTCGATTACAAACACTACATTGGCGATGGGGATTTGCCTCCATGGCTGAGAGAGCCCTTCTGACACTAGATCTATCGGGATCTTTGTCACAAGTGGCAAACAACTGGAAGAAGTGGAAACGAGCATTCGAGGAGGGTGTTTGCAAGGTGTTGACTGCATGTCGCATACCGACGATGAATGTGAGTATTGATGGAATTGTTCAGGAAGTTTTGATTGACTCAGGGTCAGAGAGCAATTTGATGGGGGATGATGATTTTAGAAATTAAGAAGCGGGTTTCAAGGGGAACCTTGAACATTGTTCAAGGAAATTGTTTGCCTATGGTGGCAGAGAAATTGAAGTCGTTGGCCAGTTCAAAGCAGACATTTTGGTGGGAAATGCTAGGGTGGTTTCCAATTTTGTCGTAGTTAAGTGTGGGCGTTGCATACTGGAGGAATACTACAGCCAAGGAGCTAGGTGTTCTCCACATTGGTCCAAAGGCCAGACCCATTGGTGGCAGTTGTAATGAAGTCATGAGTCAGAGTGACTTAGCCAACCAGCTCAAAGCTCATTACCCTAAAGTGATTCACAGGAGTTGGCAAATTAAAGACTTTGAGTTGAAACTGCATGTTGACCCCAATGTACCGCCTGTGGCACAAAAGTTAAGGCGAGTTCCTTTTGCGCTTCGAGCCAAAGTGAGGGCCAGGATTGATGAACTGCTAGAAGGGGATATCATTGAGAGAGTGGAAGGCCCCACCACATGGGCTAGTCCTGTTGTCGTAGCACCCAAGCCGTCAGGTGAGATTAGACTTTGTGTGGACATGCGTCGTGCAAATGAGGCCATTATCTGAGAGCGGCTGCCAATACCCTCTGTCCATGAAGTACTAGAAGAACTAAACGGCAGCACTTATTTGGACTCTCGCCAGCAGTTGTTCAGTTCTGGTGTCAAGACAGCATCAATGCAGTAAACATAGATAATGTACCAGGCTATGACCTAAGGGAAGCCTTAAAGGAGGTAAGTACAACAGTTATGTTATAATAATTATTATGGATTAGTTATGGGTTCCATGTTTTTTTTCCATGGTTTGAAGTAGGTGTGTACAGTGTCAACAGAAATAGGATGAAGTAATGTCTTTAGCCCAATTGAAAGCACAGCTAAACCTCCCACAGTGACCACCCCCTCATAAGTGAACACTTGTCCATGGTTCAAAGAGCAATTTCTACTCACATAACATTATGGAAATTTAAGAAATGCAAGTGACAATCCGCAACACTCTACTACTTCTTTGAGCATCTTTGGTGAAATGTTTATTTATTTCATTTTTTTTTCTGAGGATATTTTTTTTTGTTTACAATTATTGGTCACTGTGCAATTTTTTTTAAAAAAGATTTAACTTGAAGGTGTACTTGACTAGGTGATTCAACGAGACATTTTTGTTTCTGCAGTTATCCAATATGGACAATGATAAAGACCTAACAGATGAACTGAAAGTCTTCTTACTACCATATCGGGATGCAGCTGCTGTGCTTCAAGTCCCATTAACAGGGAAACAAAAACACTTTGCTCTTCAACAAATACTTGTGTATAATGTGATTGAAAAACGGTGTCAAGAACTGACCGACTTGGCCTTCTAGAGTACTTGAAAGTCCACAACTCAATGGCAGCAGCTGTCTTTCCATGGCAAGCCGAGGCAGTTATTGACAGGATGGTCATGAGTAGGATCAGTCTTGAAAATGACAAGCACCCTCAAGGCCAAGTTATTTTGCATTTCCTCTATCAGTTTCTTGATGAAATCAGCCAAGATGCAGAAGGTAAAAATGATGTTACAGTGGAATGCCAATTTCTTGAACTCTCAATTTTTCAAACCTCCTGATAACTTGAACCAAAAGTCCTTTCCCTCCCTAAGTCAAACAATGTAATTTCACCCTCCATTTCTTAAACTCTCTGATTTTTCCAACCAATTTTCATTTCCCTTGGAGGTTTGAAAAATCTGAATTTCACTGTAATTCCATGACCTTTGCAATCATATTTGTCTTCCTACATTTTCCTTCGGAGATTCCGTAGCTTTACTTCGAGCAAGCTATAGGCTTGTCTAGAGAAATTCTAATGTTTCTTGCAGCTATCTGATCGAGCTTATGTTCCTGGAGCTCGATGTGTAGGTTTATTTCTCCTTTGATTGTTCTAGTACAACAGGATTTAAATTTAACTCCTTACCCGCAAGTTGTCTGTGTTCCGTGTTGTATATGCCTGTAGACCAATTTCTTTATTTTTTTGTTTTTATGTGAAAGCTTTCCTAGTTTTTTTATAGGTATTCTGCTGGGCTTACGACCGAATCATCTTCGCACATGGTACTCAGGACTGTTAATATTACAGTGATAAACGATCATGTAACAAGACCTTAAATTTTATTTCCTTTGCAACATCAATTTGTTGTACACACAAAGCTGATTCGTCCCACTTTTGTTGTACACATAGGGTATCCATACATAGCGCTGCCTTGTCCAATACAACATGATCACATTCATCTGCCACCACGTTCTGATTTGATACGAAACAAACATGTCTGCACAACATGCGAATATAGTATACGCAAAAAAGCGACAAAAGTAATGAAACAGAGAAAAATAGCAGCGGATAATGTACTCAGTTTGAGCAAAAACATAGTGAATGTAAGCTTAGTAATCAAGATAGACGTTACATAACTAGACTCTGATGAAAGCCACTTTCGCAGTCCAAAATGGCATCTTTGTTGTCGTTTCCTAGAGTTCGAGTACGACGCACCTTGCCTTTATCAGTAAATGTTCTTCTGTCGTCTGTAGCAACATTGTGTCCACATTTTCTGTTCACCGAGAACTCATTTGATTTCGGGCATGATTCTAGTAGGACCTTCGCTAAATCCGCTAAAATCATTTGATTCTTTTGCTATTTTGAGTTCGCGGAACGACCCGTTTCGAAATATATGCTCATTGCACACGCCATCTTTTTGAGTGGATCTACCGCGAACGGTGTGTGGGTCTGTATGTTTGAGCGTAGAAAAGATTACACCATTTAAGATATTCGCCGTATCCACCATTGACTTGACTGACTTCGGCATCGTGGAAAGAAGGTTGAGCCTTTACGACGGGTCTGCGGTATTCCCCATTGCACGTGACTGAGTTTTGTAGAGAAATGCAGGGTAAATTTAAAGTCGGCCTCGCCCGACTAATGAGCTGTTTTCAGGGCACCTTGAACATGTAGCTTGGTCCGTGGATAGGACACCTGCCTGGTGTTCAGGAGGCCACGCCATAATACTCAGATTATTTTCATTTTCTACACTTCTGACATAATCATCAATTTGTATTTCTACAACATAGGATCATTCTCTCCCAGTGCAAGTGTTCCTTGGCAAGTCTGATAACAAAGAAAACAACAGACCAGGCTCCCCTTGTCTTTTGAAAAAAAGTTGTCTGGATCCAACCTTGTGCTCCACTCCAAAGGCAAACTCAAAGACCAACGAATCACCTGCAAGTTCATGTTCAAAAGTAGATACTGGTAACTGCAGTCTTGACAGTGATGATGTCAATGTGATAGAAAGTAGTTCACCAAATGCTGAACACACTGCAGAAATCCTGCCAGAAGGGATCAGTAATGGGTCCTCACTGGAGGAAGTTAATGACTTGGGTGAGTATCAAGGAATAAAAAACCAACATCACCATGTAATAATTCTGTTATGCTTGCTTTTCACCTGTTTTGGGAGTCTGCTTGTCATCTTCCTAGGGTAGGGAACAGGGTATATGACAAGAAACATGGAGCAACTAAACCTGATGTTTATAGACTGAAATGAACAAGTAAAGTTTTTCACCTGTTTAATATGTGCTCTTTTTATTTTCACAGTGATAATTGGAGATCCCAAGTACAATATTAAAACAGACCGAGAGTGCTTTGAAAATATTATTAAACACTCTTCTTCAGCCTCCGCATTAGCTCTGAACCTCTTGGACAATCTTGTTCCAAAGGAGGTTCAGCGCATCTCAAACATCAAAGGAGTGCTTGGAAAAGCTCCCTTGGATCCCGGGATCTTGGCAGCTATTAAAGGTATGCATGGTCACATGTATGTTCAATGCATTTCCTTCATTTAATACCAAGTATTGGGCTGGTCTATAACCAACCTTATCATGAATATAACAGTTTCTGCTTCAACTTTATCTGAAAATAATTGCACAGTTATGTTTTGCACTCTATGAATTTGTGTTATTATATATACATGTAAACACATAGCTAATTCTTCCAAATGAGTATAGCAACCCCTCATTTTTTTTAATTATCGACAAACAACCAATCACTTCAAAAACAACAATAAAGGTAAAACTTGACAAAAACCTGAGAACAGTGGATTTTCAAAGAAATAACCATGTTATATATTATATTGTAAGCATATTAATGATATTTTGTTTTTGCCTATATTTTTTATTTCTACAGGGCAACTCAAAAGACAATATAAATGGAGTGATGAGGAAACAGACAAAAACTGGTCAGGGAAGGCTGGCATACAACAGAAAATCGCCGACAAATGCCGAAACCTTAATAAATCCTTCGGCAAAAAAAAATAGTTAACATTTTAAAAACATTTTACATGTAATTTGATCATAACTTTTAAATTGAAAGTATTTTATTGCATTTAGGTGCAACTCAGATCAGCTGTTAATTATTTAATAATTATGATTAGCTGTTATCTTATTGTGTCAGTTCATTTTGGTGTTCTTTGATCTCAATGTGGACTTTAATTGTTTCGCATTTTAATTGTTACATTTTATCCATTTTGTACTATTTTCAAATAAATTTGTTTATTCAATCAGTTGAAAAAAGTGGTACTGAACTAATGTTATTTGGGAGTTACTGAAATCCTTACTGCAGCAAGGTTCCTGGTTGGCATGTCAGAATTCACACAGGCCAGCACATGTGATCCTGGGAGGACTTAGGTACTGATCCCACCTGTCATCCCAGGTGGGATCCTGGGTGGAATGCTGCTATAGTCCCAGGTGGGTGGGCCTCTTTGATCCCACCTGGGATTAAAGGCGAGATCCCACCTGGTTTCCCAGGTGGGATTGGTGGGATCCCACCTGGGGTCCAGCGTAGGATTGGCGGGATCCCACCCTGAATCCCAGGTGGGATTGGCGGGATCTCACCCGGGATCACTGGTGGGATCCCACCTGGGACGTTCCATAATCCCGATCGGGATCCCACCTGGGATTAACCTGGGATCCCAGGTGGGATTGGCGGGATCCCCGGCATATAATTTTAAACCTGGGTAATCGTCCAAAAGTTCTATCTCATTCTCTATGTTGTTTGTTTTGGGAAAGTGGCGCTTCTGTTAACATAGTCGAGTCAAGTCAATCCACACCAACTGACGTAAATTCAAAAAAGTTGCTAAACACAAGGTTTTAACGAGTGGGGCTGTGATTTACAAGTGGAATTACTTTGGAAAGGCCACAGTCAACCTATTTTCGTTGTGTGGAGCATTTTGGTTTAGGTTGTTTTTCATTTGGGAAAAAAAATAGGCCGATTAAGCTGTGTGTGGATGCAAGTAAAAAAAAAATCTATTTTTCGATAATGGAGTTGTTTAAATAGGCTTATTTTAACATACCAAAAGTAACGGCTTGTGTTTCAGGTCGTGTCGTGGGTCTACGAGAAGTCTGCTGTGCTTCGAATTTCGTATATCTTCAACAAAATTGTTCGTTTGGTTACCTCGAAAATATCGCTACTTTCGGAATTGTCGCTATCTCGAAATGTTTCCCGAAGAAAGATCGTGAATTTTCGCTTTGAACCCTGACGAAAAATCTTTCGAAAAAATTCCACGACTGTTTCATGGGAAAAATTCGGTGGAGAACAATAGGGGGGGGATGACATGCGACGAATTTCGATTTGCATACTTCTGCAAAATACTGTAAGTCCCCACTTTTTTCCCTGTAATGTACAGCTCTTATTTCACGCATATTGACACCAGTTTTAACTTTTTATCTCCCTTTGTTTTCAGGACTAAGAAAATTAGGAGACCAAAAAAATAAGAGTCAAAACTGCGTTTTCAAAAATTTTAAAACCAAAAGGTCATGCGAAATGTCTTCTTTGCGTTTATTAACAGCTGGAGGCAGTGTCCTGCGTGAACCTACTGGCCATTCCTGGGACGCGGAGTGGGAAATGTTGCCACCCCGTGGGAGAGAAAACTGTGGGTTACAACTAGAATGACCACAGTAACAAACAAGTCTTGCTGAAAGTAAAGCCTGTTGAAACCGGCTTATTTGTAATTCTCTACACACAGATTATGGGACTCTGCAAGAAGTGCCTTGTCAAAGGCCTTAAAATATGGATCCAGAGGAATATTACTTCTAAACAAAAAAAAAATCTCCCCCCCCCCCCCCCTTTTAAAAAAAAAACCCCCCCCCCCCTGTTTGTTTTTTTTTTTTTTTTCCCCCCACTGGGCACAGGCCAGTCAATCTTAGTCACCATTGATCGCAGTTGTTTGTTAATACCAGTTTCTGTTACTGTAAATAGTATAATCTTGAGCCACAAACATGTTAGTAGTAAAGGGGTTATGTTTAGACGCTAGCCAATCAGAGCGCAGTAATTTTTGAATGGACCAATCAGAAAGCCGCATTTGACCCACGTGACAAAAAAATCAGAGAGGATCATGGGAAATGGACGTCCGGGGTCTGGGTTCGAGTTGGGATCTAGGGCCGCACGGCCAACATGGGAGCGAGGTTTTTAGGGTCTAGTCCCGCGCGGCCGACATGGGAGTGAGGTAGACCGGAAGTGACGTCATGGCAACCGGAGGTGACGTCATCGAAACCGGAAGTGACGTCATCGCAACCAGAAGTGACGTCAACGAAACCGCAAGTGGCCACAGACACCGTGATGTGAAAAACAGCTTTTTTTATTGACATGGATCAACGTTCCGGGCTTGATGGTGGCGTGGGTTGAGAATCGGAGGTGTAAGGAAAGTCTTCGACGTATTCAACAGGAGACCAATATCTGGTGAAAACGAATGTGCGTGACGGTGATCTCATTGGGATCGTAGGGATAGGCAAAGGGTCCTGCTAATAGCTGCTCGTCGATCCGTCTGAACCGGATTCTGTAAAAGACATTGGCCAGACACTGTCGTACTTCTTCGGGAATCGTTTGATTGATCAGTCGGTACACAGTTTTCCGGAGATATTGTATGGGTTCCACGGGGGTGTACACGTTGGCGTGAATGTAGAGTGGGCGTGGTTGATTGGGCGTGGTGGAAATAAACCAAACCATGTTGACCCAGAACAAATACCAGACCATGACGTCGATGGGGAAAGGAAGACGTTGCCATGACCGCGTGCCTGGTTGATGAATGGAATGAGCAAAGGCACCATGTCTCAGATCGGCAATGGCGGTTCTGGCCCTTTCAATGAGGGTGGGTCCTCGTAGTTCAGGAGATGTGACCCAGACGGGGTTTTCGTCAGAATCCTCTAACGTTTCATTGGCTCTCAGTTCGTCCGTGTCTGTGTCCGTGTCTTCGTCGGGCATGAGACGACAATGGCCGCATAGAAAGCTGGTTTCGCGGGCTTTTTGGAAACAGCGTTTGTGAAGAAACTTACCGCAGCAGGGCATCACGTGACAACGTAGGACAGAAGCAATGTCTAAATCCAATAAGCAGATGAAACATTTGTCTCGGTAGAGTTGTAATTCGGGTCCCATCCCTAGCAAACGTAAACTTTGTCTGGAAGCCATGTTCAAAAGTGAACGGATGGGAAAAAGTCCGTTCTCTTAAGTAGACCGATGTCACGTGTTTTTTTGATGACGTCATGAATGAGGGATACCCCTATCCCCCTCTTGTGTGACGTCACGCAGGAGGAGACTTTTGATTGGTGGAACCATGTCACATAAAGGCCGAGACGGAGCGGGCTCGTCACTCGCAGTCTAGTACTGGTCTTGAGCGCATCATGCCTGCTACACGCGGTTATGAAACCATTCTCCGAGGCTTCAACGAAAATATGAAGAAGCTGTCCGATGAATGGCTACGCGTACAAACGAAGAAACGGCGCGCCAAAAAAGAAACGGTGAAAAAGCAGATGAAATCCAGAATGGACCTGATCCTCAAGGTCATTCGAAAACTTCAGCAGTGTCGCGGTACGTTGGTGCGAACCAATGAGCAGTTTGGCAACAGCGTGCAGCGACAAAGAGTCAAAGAAGAAATGGAGAGTGTTCTTCCCGACTTGGAACAGTTGTCTGATTTTTTTTAGTAAATTTTAATTTTTTTCATTGGGGTTCCCTTTCGGGGTTGAACCCCACCACATCTGTCAAAAGTCAATGATCACACATGAATGAGAGTTTTATCACATGTTTAATTGTCACTTGTACATGTGCCATTCGACTTCTTTCTGCACTTCTTTGCGGATGAGATCGGATTGCTCTGGTGGGACCATTCCTCTCTTTTCCAGGTACAATTTTCCCTTAGGGGGAGTGAAGTCGGGTTGCCAATTCCCTTCAAAGGGACCCATGTGCTTGTCGATGCTTTGACGCACTCCTCGTTGGAGGGGTGTTTCGTACAAGATGTCTTCTCGCTTGCGTTTCACAATCTGACCATTGAACAGGGTGATGAATTTATCAGCGAGTAGCCAAGCTCGGTTTTTCCCACGGGGGTACTCGTCGACCCACTGGAAGAACTCACATTGGCGTTTACTGCACTTGAAGAAGAGCCTGTTGGGGTTTTTCTCTGAATGAGAGATGGACATGATGGGTGCATAGATGCAGAAACATTTCATCTTGTCCGTGGGGAGTTGACGGTAAAAGTCGTGAATTTGTCGGGGAGCAGCCTCTAGGTAGGAGGAGATGTCTTGGGTACCGCAACACACAAAACAATTTGGAACGGGACACCTGTAGTAGTCCCAATGACCCCACTGTGTCTCGGTTTCCCTGGCTTCTAGGGCTTCCTCGGGGTGAATGGGACAAGTGTGAAGAATGGGTGTGACCGGTGGTGAAGGATTCTTGTAGGGTGGTGATTCCTTTTCTTGTTTGATGTTGGAGAGGGTTTCTAGGAAGGCCTCTGGATCGAATTCGTCGGGAGTGTCTGTGTGGAAGAAGAAGAAGAACGGTTACCATTTTCTCTTTGCAATGTCTCTTGAATGTGTCTGAGCATGACTTGACGACTGGGTGTGAGTGGTCGATACTGGTGTTGGTATTTCAAAATGTCTTTTTGTCGTTTTCGTTTTAAGGCGAATGGAGTGATCTTCGAGGGATAATCCGCTTCGTTGGTTAAATCAATCTCTTCGGTCTGGTTTTTTAACGTCCTGTATGTGACGGTGTAGGTGACTTTGGGATGGAACTGAACGGATTTACCTGGTTTGGGTTTCTTGCTCTTTTTCTTTTTGTCCTTCTTCTTTCTCTT
>JAHPZR010007376.1:97500-101381 GCA_019787425.1 Platygyra sinensis | reverse complement strand
TAAGAAGGAAAAAAATATCGGGCAGCCGTAACCAGGGCGTGGCAAAGGATTTTTGCGTGATACGTGACGGCCCCAAAAGTAGCTGTGAGTCACATGATACAGGGCTGGGCATCACATTTTTTGATCTGTGATTTGGTATTTTGAAAGCGTGTGACGCGTGATCTACCTATTACATTTCCTATTAAAGTGAACCTCTGATCTAGAAGGATATTATGATTCAAAGATATTCATGCATTCAGATTCCCACCGTAACAGTTGTCACGTGCAGGTATTTTTTGTAAGAAAATAAGATTTACTTCATAGAGAAGGAAATGGAACAAACAAAAGTAAAAGCAGGCTACATTGAATTGGTGCAGGGTTCAAAATATACAAACATGTGAAACTGATGCTCTGGATATGTGTACGAGTACAAAAGACGATTAAATAAATCAAAACGCTTTTAATTTTTTTTCCTCTGGTAATCCGTGTTTTTGCATAGTTCTATAAAACATACTTTTGTGTTCATCGCCCATGTTCAAGCCAAGAAAAGAATAGTAAACAGTCTGTAGCACATAAATAAAAACGTGACTGTTTTATTTATTTAGGCATTGAAATATTGTAATTTTATAGATCATGTACCTATATAAAACGACGATTCAAAGGGGTCAACTACCAATCTGTTTTTTTTCACCTATTGACAACTGAGGTGTAGTAACCAGGGGCCTGTTTCTCGAAGCTCCCGGTAATTACCGGGTCCGTTAAGATGTTTTGTTTTCCATTCCAGATGGAGTTTCAAAAGGTTTGAAAATTATACAGTAAAGTTATGAGCTAAAGAAACAAATAAGACTTCATTAGAGGTCAGAACACACCCTACTCTTCTTGAGGCTTTGATTTCAAAATATGATTTCGGGCCCGTTAAGTTACCGGGACTTTCGAGAAACGGGCCCCAGGGGTGGTAACAAAAATGTTTATTTAACAATGTCTTTAATACAGCACAAGCTGGCAGAAACTGTCTATTTTTATCCATCAATAAGAATTGAGCATTATACCCCCTCCAGCTGCTTCTACGTCCACTCAAAACGTCGTCTTAACTGGTAAAATCTACAGTGAGGTCCCCATTTCTTGAACCCTCATGTTTTTTGAAACTCTAGATAACTCCAAATACTAAATGCGTATTTTGAGAAGCCAGATTACTGTTCAATGTCTCCTTCTTTGAAGTCCCCCTCTCTTGCTTTGAAAGCAATAAACAGGGTGCAAATAAGATGGATTTTCCAGCTCGCCCTTTGGACAAGATGGAACCATTTCACGCAAGTCTGAAGGCTTTTCTCAGTAGCATTACGTAATTAGAAAGAAAAAACGTTCACTTGCCCAGTGGGCAAGTGATCCAATGGGCAAGTGATGCATAACATCCACTAACCTGACAGGGATATCAACTAGCCGCAGGTTAGTGGAGATGCATTTCTTTGTACACTGAATAAAGATGAAACTCTTTATTGCTTTGAAAGAAAGATGTCAACTTCAAAGGGCATTGCGTGTAAAGGTAGTTTTTAATAGGGTGAATTTTGAGTGGCTGGTGACGGTCGAGTTAACTAGCGTACTTCAAAATTTGTGTATTAAATTTCCATTAAAAAAATATCGTGCAAGGACATGGAGATTAAAAAAAAAATCCTGCAGGGCTGGAAGAATAAAAAAAAATATCTAGCAGCCTAAAAATCCTGCAACCCCCCCATCAAAAATCAACATGGTCCACCCCTTATTAAATGTAATATCGTGTCAGTTTTGCCTGAGAAAATTTTAACATGACAATTTTGCTTCATGTTCGCGATTTTTAACTGAATGAAAATCATGAAATTGAGGGTATTTACAGGCAAACCCAACTAGACAAACTCAGATTACTGATCGAATTGGAATTTAAAATTGTCACTTTTCCTAAAGAAGAAAACATAGACGAGAAGAAGAGATTGGAGAAAAGAACCAACAACAAACTCTATCCGGCCGTTTATGAGGCAGAGTTTGCGATGCTAGCCCAGGCAGGTGGTTGTTAGGCATACACAAAGTAGGAGAGCATAAAACGCGATTTAAAGACTATCAATTAAAAATAACCCTTTGAACTCACCCTCCGCTTGTGTTGGACGAAGCATTACTAAAATTCGTGACAAAAAGAGGAGGACAAAACTTTCATATTTACATCGCAACGCAACGTCTTCAGTTGTCAGAAAAGTTTCATGGAAAGTTTTAAGATAATATTGATGAGCTTGCACCAACTGGCGACATGAAGTCAAAATAACAGTGTACATAATAAGAGATGGCATGCTTTGTCACTGTCATTCTTAGCTATTTCTGCTCAGTGGTGGCAGTTTGACGCCTCCTGCTCTTACTAAGACTTCCCGTTGAGATTACTGACTTATTATATAAACAAAATATTTGCCTCTGCGCGGCGGGTTTGTTGACTTTACTTCGGCAGGAAAGAATTGCTCCTTACATATGCCTGGGTGAAAGTTATATTCCAATTGTATAAACATTCCCAACTTCTGTTTTTAATAACAGCTCACTTATTTAAAAACCTGGAATTTATGAAGTCATTTTAAGTGTTCCTTATCTTTGTGTGGTACTTTATCGAAAATTAAACCAATATTCGGGATTTTTCCTCTTAATAACTCTTTTGTTCAGTTAGTGCGAGAGAAAATGAGCCTAAATCAGTTGAATTCATATAATAACAGAACGTCACTTCGACTTGGACTGTTAGCTTAACGTGGCTCAAAACAATTTCCGGCACGGTTTTGATGGATATTGTGTCACAAAATTGATAACAACGTGTTTGGCAGTGATTGGGCAGTTTGTTGATGCCATGATTGTACCATGCATCACGTATATAGAATGGTTCTAATGACCCAAATCATAGTTTTGAAAATTGTTTTACGCCACCGTAATGTATTTCTCGGTTCCCTTAAGCAAAATTTACAGGTAGGGGAACCTACTGCCCGAGACAACTTTACGCTTATCACGCTTCGGTAAACTTGCAAGTAAAACACAATCAGATAGCAAAACTGGAAAATAATTTATTTCCGTAGCAAAAATATGACAAATTGGTCGTAATTTGCCCATTTTGTCGGTATTGTGATCATATTTTCCTTTTCGGAGCCAAAATAGAGTTGTTCCGGGTAGGTGAGTTGTGCCCAGCAGAGCATTTACAAGGCGCCAGGGCTACGCTATCGCCAGGGTAACCCTAGCAGTCAGGCAGGGTTATCCTAGCGCTAGGGTAACCCTAGCTGCCTTGTAAATGCGTCGTTGAAAATAAGAAGAAATGTGCGTGTGCCAGGGTAACCCTCTTACTAGGTTAACCCTAGCACTAGGGTTACTCAACCTGCTTGTAAACAGGGCCTTACAAGCCCGCATGCGCATGCGAGCTGTTGTTAGGGTTAAAAGTTTTAGTTAATTAATTCAACGCCGTTCAAATTTATTGAATTTATGCTTTTCCTTGGTAAACAGATTGTCCCCTTCTAATTTTGACATACTCCTAACTCGAAAAAAATAATATATATTGTCAGTCGTCAAGTTAAGCTTGCGATGCAAATATAGCAAACTTTATTTTGCTTCTGATGACGTTTTATCTTGTATTTCAAGAAAACGAACGAGTCATTTCCTTAGTATTTTCCTTGTCCCGTACCTTCGTTTTTGTACTTTGTTGAAAACTTATTCATTAATTCCGTTGTTTTCCTGTATAAAACATATTTTTTTTAGCTTAAGGTGTTTCGTGATTAGTCAACCTGAATATTGAATACATTCTTATGTTAGGACGTTATTGCGGCTTTGAGCTAGGTTTGTATTTAATTTAATTATGGCAAAACATGAGATGATAGCTATTTAGTTAGATGCCATTCAAGAAACAAAATTTTCACCAT
>JAHPZR010007376.1:82500-92500 GCA_019787425.1 Platygyra sinensis | reverse complement strand
GAACTTCAAAATGCTCTGGTTTCCAAACAAAGCACGCTATTAAGCTTTAAAATTGTAAACGTATATAAATATACCGCCTCTTATGCCTTATGAGAATAAAAAAAATTGGTGGCTCTTTAGTTTTGGATTTTAGAAAGTGATGACGTCACGTTAAAAAGTTCTTTAGGCAAAGATTTACAAAAATCTCAATGCAGGTTCTATTTCAGTGGAATGACCTTAAATCGTTGAGTCCAATCAAAGCAGTGAAAATTTGTGCCATAAACGTTCAAAATAAGCCTTTTGCAACAAACGCACATGGTTCAAAATCGGCAATGCTGGAGGGCAAGTTCATTATTATTCCCGCATTGCGACGTTAAAACAATTGCAAAGGGACCTCAACCAATCCTGCCCTTTGTTATAATAATATCCCAGTGCGGGAATAATAATAAGCTTGCCCTCCACCTTGGCGGATCTTGTACCATGTGATCGTTTGTTGCAAAAGGCCTATTAAAGTACTAGAAACCACCCGTGCAATGCGGCCTCTACCTCACCCCCTCCTCTCTAGTCCAGTCCCTGAACTCTCCTTTCTTCCCGCCTCATATATGGGCTGAACCCGGGCTGGCGAAAGAAGAGTCCAGGATATCTTGAATGCGCATGCTCAGAACGCCGCTATTTTTTCCCCCCCAATCGGGGGAAAAACCAAATTTGGAAGTACTTTCCAGATTTGGCTTGTGGCGCGATTTTCTGTATGATAATATACAAGCAACAATTTCTGCATTCAGATTGATTAAAAATATGTAAATTAATTCCAAATCAGTGGAATTTCACCAGTGCCACGCTAAACCACATTCAGTTTGTTTTTTTATCACAATATCAAAGATAATGATATTATTAAATTCCTGGAGAAACGCAGACTCGGAAAAAAATCCGAGTCCCAGATGGGATTGAAACCCACGACCCTCTGTGATCTATTCGGATGCTCTACTACTGAGCTACTGGAGACTCTGTGGTGAGTAAGGGTCAAATTGTGGGTACTGACTGGAACCGCATCGTGTGGCTACACAGCCACGTGCTGGCTCATATGAAGTCAGTACCCACAATTTGAATCTTGCTCACCACAGAGTCTCCAGAAGCTTAGTGGTAGAGCATCCGACTAGATCACGGAGGGTCGTGAGTTCAAATCCCATCTGGGACTCGGATTTTTTCCGAGTCTACGTTTCTCCAAGAATTAAATAATATCACTGAATATACAATATCAACGTCAAAGAAAATGTTTTCTTTCAGAGCGTGAGCTGAAAAAGGCATTGCACGCGTGACACATTGACGGGAGCGGCGTGTTTGGGACCTAGTAATTTTTGATGATTTTTGATTGGTTCGTTCTGAGCATGCGCATGCAAGTTATCCTGGACTTTTCTTTAGTCCGCCCGGGTTCAGCCCCTATATGGGGCGGGAAGAAAGGAGAGTTCAGTGACTGGACTACCTCCTCTCCGGGCCAACGCTAAGTTACGTTACTGTCATATGAGGCACGGCTCAGTGCTTTCGCTCTGTGTACTGCTAATACTGCTGTGGTTTCCCGTCGGAAAAACTCGCTAAGGTAAGGAATAATTCCCAGGCGTTAAGTTAATTTGATTGTTGCTACCTTGTTTTAAGATACCGCTGTTTCCTAACAGCGAATTTTAACGTGCAATTCGACGATCAACTTGAATTTTATAACGTAACCGTCTAAATGCGAAGTGGGTCAAATTACAAAAATATCCCAGCTGTTCTTATTTTATAGCGGGTAGATGCCTCCGAATTCAAATTCATAACTTCTTCTACTTAAGAATATGTCAGCAAAGCAAACAAAAGAAAAGGAACGTGTATTTCGACGAATGAAAGTAAAATTAAGAGCAGCCGTGTGTTGATTTCCGAGTTGACATCAAAGGTCAAAGGGTCGCTGATATTGCTCAAGTGACCTGTTTTGAAAACATTGTCAGACTTCGCCGTTTAATTTACCCCAATTTTTTTTGCCCGACGTGTAGTTGAAATGATTGTTCTTCCCCAGAGTATAGTCTCGTTGGGTGAAGCCATGTACCAGAGTGCTTTTTTGAGCCTTGAATTTCGTCTAAATTCCGAGTTGGTGAGCTCTGTCGCGAAGCATAAATTTTAAAAATTCAATAAAAATTCAGGTTTAACTCTCTTTCAAATTTTACACCGACAATAAGCAGAGGAAATAATGTCTTGATTTCCTGGGTTGATCTTTTCTGCAACGCTTTCACTTTTTAAACGGGAGCTTCCGGAAAATGCCCGATTTCAGTGTCAATTTAAGCCGCTGCGACCGCAAAATACAAAAAAACATTCCAAAAAATAAATAAAAATCTAAACGACCTGAAACTTATATTTTCAGAACTAGTTCACCTAGGCCTTTATTCTGGTAAAGTTTGGGAAAATCGGGGTTTTCTCTTGCGTCAACGTAGTTGATCCTTACAGCAAACTGCTCTTAAAATGTCGTTGTCGTCTTAGGTTATAGTGTGAGTTGTCATGTTCTGGTGGAAGCAGCGTCTTCAATTTATGGTTTGGATCTCTGATGATGTTATCGAAAAGCCTGCTACATATAGTACGAAATGATGCTCCAAAATCGTTGTAACCCCAACCTCTGTTGCCGAGTAACACTTTCCTGCGGTTGTTATCGATATTGCTCTTTTATCGAGCCTTACCAGCTCGTTTTTTAAGGAACTGGGGGAGAATGTTGAAAAAGACAGGTGCTGCATAATCTATAACAGATCGCACGCAAGATACATAGGACAGTGCTAGATCCTGTTTCGGAACTCCCGCTCTCTTTAACTGAGTTAGGAAATAGATTCTCTTGCTAGCCTTTTTGGTTAGCTCAGTTACATGGTTGTTCCATGTTAGGTCGGTCGCTATTGTAAGGCCTAGCAGCTTTGTACTAGTAGCTAACTCTACCTCCTTCCCTTCTATGATGACGGGATCAAAGACTCTTTTCTCTTTAGCAAAGGAGATCCAGAGTTCTTTGCACTTATCGGCGTTTAGTTGTACCCTGTTCTCGCGAGACCACGCTATAACTCTGTTAGTTGTTTCTTGCATGTGACTTACCCCACCCTCAACTACTACCTCAGAAACCGTGGTGTCGTCCACACATTTCCATCACTGTGTGTTCGTATCAAGGTCCTTAATCATAATTCATAAGCTGCTTCTAACTGTACTTGAAATTGAGGACTGTTATGTTGATGCTCATTCTCTAATACTGAATTTAAACACAAGTAATTATTATACACTATAGCTTTCAAACTTACATTTAGCCGTTTATCTACTTTACACCTCTTAATTTGCTTTATACCTTTTTACTTATGTGTTTGATTAACTATTAATGTGTGTATGTTTATTTATTTAGTAGCTGTTTTTAAATCACTTTTTGCTCAGTTAACATGACTATAATTAATACAACCCGCCTAGATTAGCTATGCTACAAGCGGGTTTGTAAATATTTAAATTTAATTCTTTAAATTATGGTTAAAATAAAGTATAAAAGTAAAAAAAAAGTATAATCATTAGGACGAACAACCACGGGCCTAGTTTGGTACCCTGTGGTACACCGGCGGGGACTGGGCCCCACTCAGAAAAACACTGATGCAAATTTAATCCGTTGGGATCTATCCGATAAAAAAATCTATAACCCAATTGACAATGCCAGCTGATAATTTACACTGGTTACGCAACTTTCTAACGAGTATACTATGATCTATTAAATCAAACGCTTTAAGATAGTTCAATAATAATGTTCTTACGGTGGCCCCGATTCCGTCCGTACCTAAGGACCAGCTGTGCCGCATGCTGATTAGCGCCATTGTAGTTGAAGAATTTGGGATAGCTCCGTACTGGTTGTCATCAAGGATGCTCATGACCGCGGGTTTCACGAAACCATCTACGACGAACTCTTCCGCCACTTTAAAAATACAGGGGGTTAGGGATATCGGTCTCAATTCCTTTGTGATATAAACCACTGGTTTCTTTTTGGGAAGGGGGTTGACGTCAGCCATTTTCCATATGGTAGGAAGACGCTGGTCGGCACAAACACAAAGTAGGAGAGTATAAAAAGGGATTTAGAGGCTATCGATTAAAACGTAAGAACGTTTTGGAACTCACCCTCCGCTTGCGTTGGACGAAGTATTATTGATATCAATGACAAAAAAAGAGAAGGACAAAACTCACATTTTTACACTGCAAAGAACGCCTTCATCAGTTCTCAAGTTTTATGGAAATTGTTAGATAATATTGATGAGCAAGCAGCAGCTGGCGTTGTGAAGTCGAAATAACAGCTCGTCACACGACGTCAAACACTGTAATTAAAGATGGCGTGTTTTGTCTCTGTCATTCTGAGCTATCTCTGCTCATGGCATTTGAGACCTGCAGGAGCCCATTCGTAGTGATGGGCTCCTGACAGCTGCTCTCTCTACGACTTCCCGTTTAAATTACTGACTTATCGTATAAACAAAACATTTACCTTTGCGGGTTGTCAACTACACTTCGGAAAAAAAAGAATTGCTTCTTGCATATGTCTGGGTGAATGTTATATTCCAATGGTAGAATCGTTCCCAACTTCTGTTTTTAACAGTCACTCAATTCAAAGCCTGGAATTCCAAGGCATTTTAAGTGTTCCTTATCAATGTTTGGTACTTTACTGTTTCTAGAAAATTTCTGTCTGTCATGTAACCCAAATTCAATTTGGGATTTAACCATGATACACGCAAATGTCTCGAAAGAAAACTGTCCTGTCCGGCTCTCAATTGTAACTTCCAAAGGCATTGACCGGAATGTTTCCACCTCATTGTTCAAGACATTTAAGTGCCCATATCGTCAAAATTTTTATTTTCCTATCTGATCCTATATTTCATGCAATGAATATTGGCGTAAAGAGTTTTCGATTTGGATCAAAAGCGATTTTCGTACGAAGTTTCAAAAACCTGAAAATCATATTTTATCACGGTTTACCCGTGCCGCTGATCACTCATCGACATGATCAGGGTTGTGACGTAGATTCAGGAACGTGTGACTTCAGGTTTGACTCATCTCGCTTGTTTTACCTCTGTAAATTTAACTTCGTAGTCCATGCAAAATGCTCCTTTCCAGCATTTTGTATGAACAACATTTTGTATAAAGTCAAGTGTTCCTTAATCTACGCCACAACTCATTCCAAACCAAGGGAAGACTGGTGCGAATGGTGGACCAAAATGGCGGCAAATTTGAACCTTTTTAAAACTTAATAATAATAACAATAATAATAATGATAATAATAATAATAATAATAATAATAATAATAATAATAATAATAATAATAATAATAATAATAATAATAATAATAATAATAATAATAATAATAATAATAATAAACTTCTAAAGCAGATTGCATTTCATCAAAATCGATTTTTTTTTCCATTGGGTGATATATGGAATCAGATAAGAAAATAAAAATGTTGACGACGTGGGCGCTTAATGTGTAACTTGAATCTTTAAGTGTAACTTGAATCGGGTCCCATTAATAGTTCTGGCCTTTTTTAATTTTCATTTTCCCATTGACTTTATAAGGGTTCAGTAGGGGGCTCAGTAGGGGGTCACTGTTTTGTCGAAACCCCCTTTGGTACATGATTCTTGATAAATTCACTCAAAATGTTCGCTCGTAAATTGATCTCCTGTAAGCCTTGCAGACCGACCAGTTCCGAAAACTTTTAACGACCTTTACTGTTGGTCTAAAATGCAAACCGTGTATTCGTTTGTATGTGATTTCATCGACCTAAAAATCATGGAGTCCGAGCTAGCTTTTCACGACGACACCTTCTGTAAATTCCATGTGCCGTGCGCATGCACACGTGACGCATGCGCTCTAGAGACCAGACGGCGATTTGTGACTGAACGAGGAGAAAAAAAAAAGAAAGAGAGAACGAGAGCCGAAACGGAAACCCAGGACTCACTGCCTGGATAATAAACAGAGCAAACCTCTGTTCTCAGCTGAGACATAGCAAAATTGCAATAGTGAAGCACAAAGCGTGATTTGGGTTCATGAAAATTCCCACATAGAAACGCGAAAAATCTGAAATCGGATCGCCCGCTAAAACGAGGAAATTAACAATTGCGACCTAAAAAATATTTTCCAATTTTTTCACTCTTCCGTTTGGCGCATGAAAATTTTTAAATTTTAGACACCGGCTAAACTTTGTATTAGACTGTAATGCGACACCGCCCTTACACAAAAAGAAAACCAAAAAGAAAAAAAAAAGAAAAAGAAAAAAATAAAGAAAACAAAACAACGAAAACTTTTCAGTTCGCTCGCTACTAAGAAAACCGCATATTGGTCTAAACAACGGAACGTAAGTAAAGAGTAAAGATGTTTTGCGTATAATTTGACTTATTTGAGAGGTTTTAAGACAGTTATGACAACCAGTAACTTTATACGTGGGTAAAAATGACATATTTCAAATCCACCTGTTACTGTTAAGCAATAACTTCCTTTTCCCCATCTAGTGAAAATATAGACGTTTCTGAAATTCGCTCCTCTTCATTTTTATTTATCTGCTGACGGGACATCACTTTTAACAACGCAGCGATTCTATACTATAGGATAAATGAATGTAGCAATTTATGCACGGCTTTTCGTGAAGAATTCCGTGTCGGTAATCGTGTCAAAACGCGCTGTTGAACCGGATTATTTTTCAAACGACTTGCCTCGCAGTATTGTTGTGACACAAAATTGATGAAAGTTTGCAGAGTTCAACGTCACTCACAAAAGCATGTCTCGCAATTTCGGTTTATTTAACTAAATGTTATTTCTCAAAACCTTAACGAGACATCAAGTACTTGAAATCCCCTTCAAAGCAAATTTCTCTCTCTCAAAACCTCTTCCATTCTTTCGCAGGAACCACTTCTTACGATACCAATAGCGCTTAAGAACTAGCGCTTCCACTAACGTCGGAGAATGGTCAACAATGTTGCAACTTGAAGATCGGAAGAGAAACTTCATCATAGCCATAAAAAAAACAATTGAACTGGAGAGTTACCCCAGGAGGGCCAAAGTTACTGTCGCGAAGGAGACAGAAAATAAGTAATTTACCCGAAATACGTATTTTCTCCGTCTTTGTGAGTCGTCAATAAAATATGGTGTCAGTCTGACCCGATACACTGTTTACAACACGTCAATTTTGCGTGATACTTGCGAATTCTTAAAGAATGAAATTTTTAGGGTATCAAATCAACTTTCTTGATGACGGACGGAAGCAAGTACTAGTCTTGCAACTGACAAACCTGTTAGATTTTAAAATGTCGGGTTTTAAGGAAAGCTGGAGTACCCGGAAGAAAGCCAGGGAGAAGAAGAGGTTGAGGAGAACAACAAATTGGATCCACTTATGACATAGAGCTCGGATGAACAAAGAAGAAGAAGAGTATAACAAGTGATTCAAAATACATAATAAGGACAACATCGAACTCACCTTCTGCGTGCGTTTGACGAAGCTTAACTGAAATCCATAGCAAAGAAACGAGCGTTGAAACATTCATTTGTGCACCGCAACAGATGGA
The DNA here is from genome assembly GCA_019787425.1 of Platygyra sinensis. NCBI lineage: Eukaryota > Metazoa > Cnidaria > Anthozoa > Scleractinia > Merulinidae > Platygyra > Platygyra sinensis. The sequence goes on along the minus strand of JAHPZR010007376.1, from coordinate 84,955 downwards.
TGTTTTCAGTTCTTAAGTCTTTTGGAAAGTATCAAGACAGTATTGAAAAGAAGTGTAGTCGAAATGAATGCCCCTTACAAGCAAAGCTGTGTAATAAAAGATGGCGTGTCGTGTCTCTGCTCATGTCAGTATGACTCCTCCTTCTCTTACGTAGACCTTCTCATTCAAGTTACTTAATTAGCACGTGTAATGCATGTAAACAACACATTTTGATCTGTTCAGTTTCAATTTTGCCAAACTCACGCAAAAATATAACTATGGTCGTCAAATTACGCTTTCAAGCTTTCTCCGTAAATGCGACACACTGAAGAGTGTGTCCGTGTAAGAACCGAACACGCAAATTTTCGTGGAAAATGGATTGCATTCATTTGTTTTCTTCTCAAGTCGATCAGCATATGCTATGGAAGAAAATGGCCTTTATTTCGTTAGATTCGCTTTTTCAATTTTTTTGAGGAATTTTTTGGGTAGGCACCCCGAAAACCGCTTAGACAGGAAATCGAATCCCCCAAAATTTGGGGTTACGTTATGCTTTATCAAAGTTCGCACATTTGATGAAACAACCTAATTCTTTCAGAACTACTGAAAAATTCGTTCTTCTTTCTACACAAGTTAAAAATATTTCCTTATCTTAAACGCAAGCAAAGTTATGACGTTTTAACCTGATCCTCCAAAAACGTCTTTGCCATCTTTGCTGACATAGGCTCCAAGGAAACAGATTTTTTTTCAAAAGTGGGACCTCTACATGAATAATTAACAATTATTTCAGGAGCGTGCGTTGGATTTGAGATGGTAAATAGCCAACGAGGTGGCCGAGTTGGCTTTCACCAATCTCATATCCAACAAGCGCGAATGGAATAATCAGTGTTGTATTAAATTCGCGGCTTGCAAATTATAGCTAAATTTTATAATTTTGTTTTTTAATGTTACGAAACGACCGGAAGTTGCTATGGCAAATTTTTGGAAGTCACATGGCATGCGCGCCGTTGGTAAACTTACTTATATGAAAAATTTGAATGAATAATTTAAGGAACGTCTACAAAATGAAGGATATTTAACCTTGGTCAGAAAGTTTAAAGTGCCACTGCGACGAAAATTTTCGAATTCATTGTTTTTGCATTTTCTGAATCATTAAGTGGTACTTACTCGCCTGTCCAAGGCCGTTTTGCCCAACAAGCGCGGGAAGATGGGTTTTTTTGCGGGTTTTCCCGAAAATTTTACGTCTGAGATTATTAAATCATGTTCCTGCAACCCCATAAGGCCTTGCTGCTTTGTGACGTCATACTCCTAACAAACTAGGCGCACATGGCGAATTTTGTTATTGCCCCCGCAGGGTTTTTGGCCCCAGAGGGCCAAAAACCCGAGGAGGCACCTTAGGACTCCCCGCGTAATAGAGAGAGAAGAAGAGAGAATGTAGGTATTTCCGGTATATAGCCGCAAAAAATCTCGATTTGATCGCTTGCACGCCCGCAAGGTATCGACGTTTTTCCCGCAAACGCTCATGGGAGGCCAGCAAAGGGAAACGGGCGCAAGGACTTGCGGGATCGGCGTCTTTGCCACGAGCTTTGTCCTTGGTTTAGATCTCGAGTTCAAGCGTCCCTGAAAAGCGTTTGTATTTGCCGGCCTCCATTACTATTTCAGCGCGATCAAATAAGTTCGCTTCGAAATGGCCGAGATTATGATCTAAAACAAATTGAAAACGCTTTCAGAGATCCTGAAAATGGATTTTGGGGGAAAAACAGCTCAGAGAGTCCTGAAGTATACTAGATCGAAATTCGAGGCCAGTGTGGTTCATTTGCGACTAAATAGCTAAATCAGTACAGTACCTTCCGATCGTCAGAATTACCCAAGGATAACAATAAGGTGACAGGCCTGCGCGACTCCCATTCACGTGTAGTAGCCGCTTAGGAAGTTTTGCCCCTTTTGTATGGTACGATCGGAGGATCTTTGAATATTTCGCTAAGCACTAATCCTGTGTTTTCAGGGAGACATTTCGTCAGTGAGAGTAAAGCCGTTAGAGGTCATATTTCTGTGTGGCTTCAGCTGTTATCCGCTTGTAATTTGCAGAGTTTGACACCTCTGTTTTTTGGCCAGTTTTTTTCTCTTGATATTGCAAGATATGTTTTAGGTTCTCTCAAATGTTAGCTCTGGAGGAATAAAGTTTGAAATATTCCTTTGGCATCTCGTTTATTTAAATGGCTTATTTTCACAGAGCAATCTTACGGCAGGGATCCAAATGTAAATGTTTTGCGGCGTTTTCATTGAGGACAAAAAGCTTGACTCTAATTTGCAAATATGGCGACTGTAACGCGATACTTAAGTTTACATTTCACTTCTGTTGTGCTTTCGAGATACGTTTGCTCGTACACTCTTTTCTTTTCTAAGGATGTTATTTTTCCGGCCCAGACTGAATATTCTTATTTTTCTGCCGATTTTAGGCTGAAAATATTCTTGTATT
>JAHPZR010007376.1:72500-77500 GCA_019787425.1 Platygyra sinensis | reverse complement strand
CTACATGCCGTAATTCGTTGGGTTTTTAGACGTATGTTAATAGAACATTTTACAGTTGTCTGCTTAGTTACCTGGCCATGAATGCAAGCGAGGCTGGAGTTGACCTTGCTTTGATACAGACCTCTCTGCTTTTCTCATTTAAATACAATTTAGTTAGCATAAGAACAACTTGATTTACATAACTAGTAATAGTTATCACTAAAGCTGCCCCCGCTTTCTTTAATATATTTCTGCTCATTGAAACAATAATATTGAACGTTATTGTTCTAGTCAGATACTAAAAAAAAACAATTGTCTTGATATGAACTTTTTTTTATATAAGAATATAAAACATCTTGGCCTCGCTACGAAAAGTGGTGTCCAGAGCACATGCACAATGTGCTGAACGCGATCCAGATCCAGAAACCAAACACTTGTACTTGATAGCCTAATAAATTCTAAATAAAACGAAAATGCCATAAGCTATAATGTAAGAATAATACAAGAATATTTTCAGCCTAAAATCGGCAGAAAAATAAGAATATTCAGTCTGGGCCGGAAAAATAACATCCTTAGAAAAGAAAAGAGTGTACGAGCAAACGTATCTCGAAAGCACAACAGAAGTGGAATGTAAACTTAAGTATCGCGTTACAGTCGCCATATATGCAAATTAGAGTCAAGGTTTTTGTCCTCAATGAAAACGCCGCAAAACATTTAACATTTGGATCCCTGCCGTAAGATTACTCTGTGAAAATAAGCCATCCAAATAAACGAGATGCCAAAGGAATATTTCAAACTTTATTCCTCCAGAGCTAACATTTGAGAGAACCTAAAACATATCTTGCAATATCAAGAGAAAAAAAACTGGCCAAAAAACTGAGGTGTCAAACTCTGCAAACTACAAGCGGATAACAGCGGAAGCCACACAGAAATATGACCTCTAACGGCTTTACTCTCACTGACGAAATGTCTCCCTGAAAACACAGGATTAGTGCTTAGCGAAATATTCAAAGATCCTCCGATCGTACCATACAAAAGGGGCAAAACTTCCTAAGCGGCTACTACACGTGAATGGGAGTCGCGCAGGCCTGTCACCTTATTGTTATCCTTGGGTAATTCTGACGATCGGAAGGCACTGTACTGATTTAGCTATTTAGTCGCAAATGAACCACACTGGCCTCGAATTTCGATCTAGTATACTTCAGGACTCTCTGAGCTGTTTTTCCCCCAAAATCCATCTTCAGGATCTCTGAAAGCGTTTTCAATTTGTTTTAGATCATAATCTCGGCCATTTCGAAGCGAACTTATTTGATCGCGCTGAAATAGTAATGGAAGCCGGCAAATACAAACGCTTTTCAGGGACGCTTGAACTCGAGATCTAAACCAAGGGCAAAGCTCGTGGCAAAGACACCGATCCCGCAAGTCCTCGCGCCCGTGTCCCTTTGCTGGCCTCCCATGAGCGTTTGCGGGAAAAACGTCGATACCTTGCGGGCGTGCAAGCGATCAAATCGAGATTTTTTGCGGCTATATACCGGAAATACCTACATTCTCTCTTCTTCTCTCTCTATTACGCGGGGAGTCCTAAGGTGCCTCCTCGGGTTTTTGGCCCTCTGGGGCCAAAAACCCTGCGGGGGCAATAAAAGCAGTGATGTCTGTATCAAAACAAGGTCAACTCCAGCCTCGCTGCCATTCAGAGGCCAGGTGACTAAGTCGACAACTGTAAAATGGTCTATTAGGCGCCCTTCATGTTATGTAACCTGGCAATAGCCCAGTTTCGAATTAGTCATGACCGCTGAATAAAAGCACTGACCACGCATTTGTACAGGGTTAGCCTCGACCTGAAAAAATATTTATAAATACCGGCGGAAAGATGTCACAAAATTGAAAATTAAACAATACGTAGAGCTGTAAACAGGTGATCTTCTCACTGGAATTTGTGAATATTTTACTTAAGGTCGAGGCTAACCCTGTACAAATGCGTTGTCAGAGCTTTTATTCAGCGATCATGGCGAATTCGAAACTGGACTATTGCTGTTCTTTTCGCTGGGTAGGGACAATGTTGTGAGCGAAACTCATTTTCGTTGAAGCGTTTTGCTGTGCTTCCGTCAAACACTTTATGGACTTAAATAGTCATCAGAATCTAGACTGTGATCACTTCCATGCTGTACATGTACATCCTATCTCTCTATCTGTCAACCATGTCGAGAGACATGCCACGCGGGAAGGAAAAGGTCTTGCACTATTGAAATTGGGCAGCCGCGACGTCCACGTTTACAGAGCGCCACTGGCAGAAAAAGAAGTGATGGGTAAAAGCTAGTTAGGGCGTTGTCAGTGCAAAAACGGTTGCTTTATGCGCCGCTACTGTGTTGGTATGTGGAACACGGAACAATCATCACGGCCATCCATAGCAAGATCGTCTATCAGGCGACAAAGACCGTCACCTGGTTTGTGGAGTTGTGGAGGAGGTGACAGAGGCGCGGCGCACCGTAGATGCCAGAGCAAAGCGCTGCTACTGTGTGTAATTCAATAAATAAATAAATAAATAAATAAATAAATAAATAAATAAATAAATAAATAAATAAGAAAGCGCTGCTACTTCAGGTATTCAAAATGCTGGAAAATAGCGTTTACGGGAAACTCATTGAAGCTCTGGAGCGCCAAACTTGCGTGGTCTACCCAAATGATTAGAAGGTGGTGGACACAGCGCTGCGAAGCGCGTACTTCAGCGATCTGGAAGAGGTCGGCCAAGCCTATCAGCTGGAAAGCAGGAAGCCGCTGATCACAATCAATTGACCGTTCCAGATCGGAATCGCCGTTTAACAGCTGGCAAAGCAGAGAATGCCCGAGTTCTATTAGGATTTCTTGGATCGGTACATCAACCACCGCAACATTTGAGCAGATTCAGATGGACACGAACAGCAACTACATCGCCATTTATGCTGACGGCGTGAGGACATTGTTCGATCGCCCAGAGTTGCGCGCAGAATTCGAGTCCACAGAGAAGTGGTGGGTTGCATGGGACAAGGCAATGCGAAGGCAGCCGGATGATTGCGCTATGTTGGAAATGCTACTATGTCGATGAACAAGACATGCAGTGAAAGACAGTTTCTTCAGACAGACTTCTTCTTCTTCTTCTTCTTCTTCCACGTCAACTTTTGGCTGCATTGTAATATATTAAAATCCCGACGAGAAAACGAACAGAGAGAGCACAAAGTGGGCGAACTTGAGCTCTTTCAGCCTTTCCATCAGCTACTTGAAGTCGTCTTGAGGAAGATCAGCCGCGTGTTTTTCAAAGATGGCTTTCGTGGTCTTGCCCGAAGGCGGGTAAAACAGCACGAGCTCGGCCACACTCTCTCGGAAAGGCTTCGCGATGTTGGAAAGCTCTAGGGTCAGCACGCATACGCTGATGTTGGCATGGCGAGCGGAAAAGCCTAGCGCACCCAGCTCACCTGTCCGCCCTTTCACGTCCTTTGAGGCCGCGCAGTTATGAAAAATATCAAGATAGTATTGAGACAGCACCAGCTGGAGATGTGCCGCCGAAATTACACTTCCTTGGGAGTCAACACTGTAGATGCGAACGGGGACAAACCGTAAACTATAAACAACTTTGCATGAATTTCAACGTTTATTCCGCTGGTCCTTCAATACGCAGTTATTCTTGAACATTTGACAAAATCCTTAAATCCGTTACCACGAGGTGCTGTGAGAAAACTCGCAGTTCCATAAAAACATTACACAATTAGTCCTTGGTAAAACGCAACTAAAACTGCCATACAAACTGAGGAAAGCGTGAAAATCCAGTAAACTAAAATGAACTGAGGTTTGAACTCGGTGGCCCTCGTGGTCTCCGTTCATAAAGAGCCACCTCTGCGCATACACGAGACTAATAACCGCTGGACAGGAAACCCAGCAGTAACACTTTGTAATAAAAGATGGTGTGTTGTGTACCTGTGGTTGGCAAACGTGGCAGCTGTGAGAGATGAGCCATTCAGAGCGATTTCTGTTTATATTCATTTTAACTTCTCCTACAATGACCAAGACTTCCTATTTAAATAACACACATATAATCCAAGCTAAATAGTTCTACCAGCGGTTTTGTCAACTACCCTTCCATCTCACGCGCCTTTTTTCAAGCGGATATTTTATTCCAATGAAAGAAACGTTTCAAACTTGTTTTTAACAATCACTCATGTCCGGCTAAAAATCTGGAATCTCCCGGACATTTTCTGTCGTGCTTTTTATCATTGTTTTGGTACGCCGGTTATTGAGAATTTAAACACTTATATACGTTTTTGTCCAAATGGATTCGTGATAAAGGTAGCCTAAAAGCTGATTCCTTTTTCTGCCATGAAGTCATTGCGACCTCGACCGTTAGCTTAATATGCAACGTGAATTTGTTAACGTTTTGACAAAAGTGAGGATGTTGAACATTATTATATTCTGCAGCTTGCCTCTCGATTATTATAGGCTAAAACATTCAAGCGACTGAATTAAAATTTTTTCCTCCGGCAAAAAAGATAATCCGGTTAATTTTTTCCATACTCCAGACAAAAATATCAACTTCGACGACTAATTTTTTTTCGAAGACGTTTTATATTATTTTGTGCTTTAAGGAAACAATATAACTTTTTTTTGTTAAAAAATCCTCTAGTTTTCATGGCATTTCGTTGTTTTCCTGTCAAAATATTTTTTCCGTTCAAGATAGCTTTTGATTAAGTTAACATGATAAGAAAATAGATAACTATGTCAAGACGTCATCGCAGGTTCAAGCTTAGGTTATGTTAAAGTAGAAATAACATGAATTTTTGATTAGAGGAAGAAGAATACTGAAAATTATATTCTGAAGCCCGGCATGCACATAAGATGGTTTAGCTAGTCAAACGCCTTTCGAAAAATTGAATTTATAATATGCTTTAGTTTTCAGGAACACTGCAAATGATCGCTAACAACAAATTATCCCCGATGTGGACCGCAAATGATCCCGCCGGAAAACGAGGAATGGCATGAAGTTTGTTCTTCGG
>JAHPZR010007376.1:60000-67500 GCA_019787425.1 Platygyra sinensis | reverse complement strand
TGTCAATTCTTAGCGAAATCAAATTCTAAAACTGATTCAGAAAATAATAATAAAAAAACGACACCTTTCCAAGGATTTTGACTTATAAAAATCCTATAAACTCATTACTGGGTACAGGTCCTTCGCGACAATCATTCAATCAATTTATTTGGACACGTTTCAGCTGAAGTTTTACCTGTACTACTGGGCTAACTTCGATCCCTACAAAAATTAAAAACCAATTTTTAGGACATATTTACAAGTTAACTCTTAAAAGGATATAAAGTACTATACTATTTCAAACTTTCTTTTCAAAAATTAATTCTATACTTGACTCTGTTTTACATTTGGAGTAATATAATTATCTTTTAAGTGATCACATCAGTGTACGATGTTTATGAATAGTTTTAGCGTTTTCCCAAACTAAAGAATCTTGAGACTTTGGATGAAAAATATACGATCAAAACACCCGTGTTTTAGACTGTTTTCAAAATGGATTTGTGTACCACTGGACGCTAAAATGGATTATTTGTCACTTTACTTAATTTGGAGACGTAAAAACTCAAGCTACCCTTGAGAGAACATCTCCGCATTCCAAGAGGTCTATACCAAACTATTGTGGTCTTTTTCAAGGGGTTCTTTTAAAAAACGACTGACCTAGCGTTTTCTTCTGGTCCAAAAACGTGCGCGTAATAATGACTTGATCGCACTGACGGAGTGATCTTAAGGCGTGCTGTAGTTCGTTGATGGTAGGAGTTGCACCTTCAAACTTATTTCCTTATTGTATAATACCTGTGCTACTCAATGTACATGTTAAGGTAACATAAAATTCTTCAAACGCGGTATTTCTTTCAGTTTAAAGAAGTTGCAACAGTTCATTGTTTCCTCAACTGTTTCTTGAGTCTTGTATCGCCACAGTGAAGCGGTCTAACCTTGTTAACCTGTGAGAGAGAAGGGTGAATATGGAATAGGTGGCAACAAATATGTTACAAGAAAGATTGCTATTGACTGTTTATATGGCGTATAAAGAAGATCTCATACACAAAGAATAACTTATTAACAGTCAAAACCAACACAAAACTTCTTAGTGATAATAAGGAAAAAGCAGCTAGCCATCAGAACCGCTCCTGTTCCCATGATTCAGGGATTCTGTTGTAACACGAGTGTTATCCCTAGATCGTTGAACTTTACTTCCAAGAAAAAATATGAAAAATGTGAATAATAGGAGCCAGTTGTTCAAAGGGAAGATAACGTTATTCACTGGATAAATCACTATCCAATGGATAACTGTAATTTATAATTGCATTTTAAAAGAAAATAAAAGTATTCGCCTTGGAAACTAGGCGCTTCACATCTTCCACACAAAGCTCTTTCCCATAACAAGATTTCTCCCTCGTATGACATTTATATATTGCTTGTACTGAAGAGTGGTATAAATTATTTCAGGTGACCCTAAAGATCTGCCTACTGCGAAATGCCCTTTGTAGAATGAATTGATAAACTGTGTTCTCCACGCGCTTTTCAAGAGTACCTTGTCATCTAAAGAGCACGTCTTTTGAGGTGTTTCGAAACTTTTCGTCCAGAGGCCTCGAGTAGAACGTAGTTTAATTTCCTCTTGACAAACACCTTTTAATGAAATACACTTCTCCTTTCGAGAGTAAGGCCAAAAAAAACCTAGCCTTCATTTTCGAAACCGCAGTGCATAAAATAACTCTCAATAATTCCCTTATATTCCACGTAAAGAGCAAACTATGCACGACTGAAAGTCTTACCATAAACTATTCCCCACATTTTTTGAACAAGAGCTTCACACTGTTTCTCCCAGCTGAAAGTATCTTCGTAACTTGATCGCAGTCTTTGAATCTCTTCCAGCCGCTCTGCTCGGTCTTTCAGACGGACAGCTGAAATGGCCTTGGCCCACTCTTTAGGGTCGGCTGTCTCCACCACAAATGGCTGGCCTGATGGTAACAAACGCAGTGCATCTCCAAAACCTGAGTTTCCACTCACAAGAATGGGAAGACCAGCAGATAAGGCTTCCAGCGCAGTCAGTCCAAAACCCTCCGTCCTGGATGGCATGATGGCAAGGTCAACCTCGCAAAACAACTCCTTCAGTCTCTCCTTGCTTTGCACAAATTTCCTGACGACCAGTTGATCTTTAGAGATTCCACACTGTAGTAAGTTCTCTGCGACGTCCTCCTCTTTTCCATCTGGTGCGCCCACAAATAGCAGACGGTACGAGCTGTCTTTCAGTTCAACTATTGCTTTAACAGCAATGTCATATCCTTTGAGACTGAAGTCTTCTGGATCACCGCGGCCAAAGGTCAGCACCCTAAAGTTCTTGCTCTCCTCAGTGGTTTTCCTAACGCCTGAAAATTCTCTGAAAATACCTGGAGTCAGCTGAATGACATCTTGGTGCTCTTTGCACGATCCGAGGTAAGCAGTGTAGGCCTCCTTTAAACTTGGGTCCAACAGCCAAAACAACATTTGCCAACTTGCATAAATCTACTTCCGTTCTGTGCTTCTCTTCACCTTTGGAAATGGCCTTGGAATAGTTCTTGTACATTCCGAGTTCTTCAGGTGCAGTATGCACTACCTGGACCCATTTACAACTGTGCGACTCTCTAATGACCTGAGGCTTGTTTACCAAGCTTCGCTCCATGACCGATAACGACGTCAATGGCAAGGTCTTTTGGTGGGAAGCTCAACCATTCAAGGCTGTCGTACCCTGGACGTTCCACTGCTTCTCTAATAGTGATGTTGTGGCTCTTAGCAAAGCTCCTTTCTTCTTCAGAGCAAGCAAACTGAGGGACTAAGAAAATGACTTCTACTTGCATGTGTTGTGCCAGCTTTAAGGCAAGTTCTCTGTTTATGGTTGACAAACCCCCTTACACGAACGCCACTCACTGGCTAAGAGAGTAACTTTCAAAACTCTTTCGGTCGTTCCTGGATCACCTTGTGCTGGCTCGCCCTGAGATGTACCAGCTACAGTGGAAGGAAATAAATCCTGCACGAAAATGAAAACGTGTTAACAAAATGTAACGCAGCAAATTTTTTCGGTTTATATTATAAGCGGGCATGAAATGTATGGTTATTATTGACCAAGCGTGACGTTAAGATGACTGGATATTAAATTGCCAAGTTCTTTTTTTGCGTGTTTATGGACCGAGACGGGGTCAAGGTCCATAAACTCGCAAAAAAAATAGAATGAGGCCAATATCCAGCCATCTTGACCGAAAGAGCCTGTTCAATAAAGGATTTTTTTTATTTGGCTTCCGGGAAAATCTCTCACGCGGGACACGACGGGTAGTCCCGAGAGGGCAAGATAGCTCCACCTTGACCGCTCGGGTAGCCAATCACAGCGTACGACTTGGTTCATCTTTTCCGCTCACGGAGCTAGCCATATAATAAACACCTTTCTTGGCAATGCGACTGCATCACTTCCTCAACTTGGTTTATTTAGCTGCGCATCACGAAACCAAGGTGAATACAAAGGAGAAGTTAACTGTTGGAATAGATCTCATGGCTTTATTCCAAGCTTCTCAGATGTGAACAAGACAGGGAAATCCCATTACTACTGATTGCGACCTCAACAAATCTTTAGCTGTTTCAATAACTGCCACATTCTTCTTTTCGGATTCTGCCCTAAGGCAAGTAGTGGTGACGACTATTTAACAATTATTCCACGAGCGCGCGTTGGATACGAGATGTTTAATAGCCAACGAGGCACGTAGCGCCGAGTTAGCTATAATCATCTCATATCCAACAAGCACGAGTGTGATATTTTTTTATTAACATATTGAAATATCAAAAACTAAGCTAAAATTAAATTAAACTGAAGTAATAACGCCCGAAAAATCACCCGGACTCTCACCATATTTATAGAGCATGATATAATTAGCAATTATTGAATGAGGCTCAGTAGGATATGAAGAATTGTACAGATCAAGAAGGGTGTTATCCGCGGAGGTCGAAGGTGGATAACACCATTCCAGATCTGCAGAATTCTTCATAACCTACGAAAGCCAAATTCAATAAATACTTTATTATTTGTTCAAAATATTTTAGAGGAGAAAATGAACTCCTTTTTTTTTTGTTCACGAAAAATAACACAACCTTGTCCCCAGGTTTTCTTGGTGAACGGTTCAACTATCTGCAGCGGGCTGCACTTTTCACGTCATAGCCCATTGCAGAAACGTGAGAGGACACTGGGCGAGTTTCCTATATTGATTAGATTGAAAATCTAAACATTTCAACTGAAATGTTACTGAATGAAAAGCTACCCAGCCAAGTTTAAGAGTTTTCAGCGGAAAATTGTCCAAATGGGAGCCTTGCAAAAGTTGCAAAATTCCATACAAACCCTTATAATTTTGTGGCCTGTCTACCCAATCCATACAAACTCTCTATTTTAGGTGACTAAGAGCAATTTTGCCATTTCCCTCCTCTAAACACTCTATTCGTGGTTAAGACTCTCAAATTTAGTTGATCTTTCATTTGAATATCTTAATTTTCAACAAACAGAAAACAACCATACTCTTTCCCAGTCCTCTCACGTTTCTGCAATGGCCTATTGGTTCAATATGACAAAATTCCTTCCAAATTTGTTTAACAGCAGCTGGTTATAGTGAATTATGCATGTGGTTTTAACCAATCAGAAAAGGGGAAATATTTTGAGTAAATAATAATAGCTCATATAACATTACGACTGAAGCCACTCTCCAACGATCCAGTTTTTAATAATATCTGACACAGGTAGATAATATATTCTGCGTTTGATAAGTATCACACATGCTAATCTACGATGTCGACCATGCAGCGGTGTTCATTTCTTGTCAGATACATTACTTGTTAAATACATTACTTTTTATTTATAAATCATACCTGGCTCATTCTTTTTGGGTACCACTTTTCCACACCAGGAACTGTGAGTACTTTGTCACTGATGCTTTTCATGCAGATCAAGCGTTCTCCTTCTTTTATTTCAAGGAGGTGCAAACAATCTTCGTGCGTGCACAAGGTTTGGCTGTGGTTTACACACTCTTGACTTCCCTGCAGACAGTAGGGGCATGCAACACAGAACTCGTACTGCAGTCCACCAAGGTACTGGAACTGCTGCACCAAATCTTGTAAAGTGTCTTCCACGAACAATCGCACACTTCTTGCTGTTTCTGGCAATGTCGAAACTGGAACTGCTTCCTCTTCAGTTCTTTGCTTGAGAGAAATCTTGATGAACTTCTTTTTGCAAATCAGAATCATGTCGTATATTATTTGCCGACCAATAACAAACCAAACTCCATCTCGGTACAGGTTTGGGGGCTTTACGGATCCAATCTTGGAACACCAAGATATCGATCTTGAAACAAACTGAGAGAAGAATCCATGCGGAACAAAACCATCCACAAAGTGGAGATACAACGGACAAGGATCGGTGGGCGATGGCTCCATTTTAGCAATTTTTTCAGGTGGCGACTTGAGCTGACAGGGTACAAAGTACTTCACATCAGTTGGTGATGCTGAGAACTTGGCGATCAAACCAAACTGCTCCATCATGTCTAAGATGTCTTCCTTAACAAGGCCTTGCTGGATGAATTTGGAAAAGACACGATCGACAAGTTTCATGCTCGAGGACACCCGCTTGTCTCTACCTCCAGGAAGTAGCTCGGATTTACTACGGGATCCTAACAACAAATAAAACACACTTACGTTGCACAATTCCTCCTTGTTGAAGCAAAGGAAGATTCTGAAAAACGAAGCTCAACTTGTACGACAGCAATTGAACCCCATTACCATCTCATATATCAGCTAAGTGCTATAACCACTGACTTATGAAGGCAACTCATGGGTGAACGAGGCCATGATTATGCTATAATTCTGAGGATAATTTGTATAACCCTGCTGGACCTTTGCGTTCTTCAATTTGCCTCAATTTCACTTGCATTGGTAAAGAACCAAGGAGAAAAGAAACAGAATCACCTCTCGTGATGAGTTTTTTGTCCCGAGGTATGATGTATCTTAAAACGTTAGCCCGCATTTTACAGGTCCGCTTTTATAATTATATTCAACCTTGCTAAAGTTTAACTATCCGGTATTTTTTGTCTTAGGAATTACTACTTTGAACCCTTTTCTTTTAAAGTAGGTTAATTTGTGGTAGAAATGCTGCTTTACAAATTCAAACAAAGGACCAAGCCACATGTAAGAGCTGTCCTCGATAAAAATATATGTCCATGTGACCAAGAGTTTGGGGAATACGCTAGGAGTTTCATGTAGAATTCAGATAGGCTCTTAAGTGCCAAGCATATCGTTTTCGTACCGCTTTATTGAAGGGTGGTATGGTTATCAGCATCTTGAATAACTCAATTAACCATTGTGCCTTCAGGATAACGGTGCTTCGGTGCTTTACAATCATTCCAAGATTATGATAGAAATTTAACATGGCACTGACTGGTCTTCATCCTCGGTAAAGCACACTTCTTTGGCATCAGGTTTTGAAGTTGTTCCACTTTCATGTGATGAGACATTCTCAGCTACCAAAAGCTTCAACGACCTTTTCGAAGTTAACCACCTAAAGGCACAACCAAACGAAATGACCTAAGTCAGCTTAAACCAATATTCAAATGTAACCGTAGGAAAAGGCGAAGGAAACGCTCCATTGCCATTTGCTTCGAATATTCCATGTAATATATCAAATGAGACTGTGTTTCATCGGGATATCTGACACACCGAAAAGACAGTTGAAAATACCACGCGCAGTGGAGTATTTTTGACGAAATGGGAGTGTATGGATAGCCGATGAAAACACTGTCTCGAGTGTTTGATATATCGTCTCAATCAAAACAAAAAACTAAAGAGTAACGGACAAGTAACATCGTCAAAAGCTATGCTAGTTAAGACCGGTATCCAACACCTTCTTCACGGTTGTGATTTTCTTGTTTTAACTTGATGAATTAAAGTGCCCTATGAAGTAAAAAATGATTTCTGCGTATTGAAAAAACCTTGTCAAGGTATAGAAGAATACCATATATCTTTCTAGAATATCTTTTTTCGTTTTAAGATATTTACGTTTTGTGACTTAAGTGATGACGTCATAGGTGGTTTCAATAAAACAGTACAACACTCAATCAAGAAATATCTCTAGAAATATTAAAGCAACAGGTCACTGCACATCACAAAAGAAGCAAAATGACACCTGTCGTGCCATTGCCATGACAACAGTTATGCCGCTGGTCCTGTTTTAATTAAAACTCAATTCCCAGACTAATCCAAACGAGGATCGTCCACTCACAACAATCTAATGGGGATAGTTAAGGCCATATGGGAACCGTTTGTGTGCCGAGCTAAACCTTCTGTTCCACTTTAAAAGACTGCAAATGGGGATATTTGGTTTTTCACAGAAAGAGACTGGAGCAGAGAGTGTTGCCATGGCAACAACATAGTAGGTGTCATTTTGTTTCTTTTGTGATGTACATTTCTAGTGCGAAGTTTGAAGAACACTGCTTCCAATATTTCTGGAGATATTCTTGATTA
>JAHPZR010007376.1:37500-52500 GCA_019787425.1 Platygyra sinensis | reverse complement strand
GAAGATCATTGGTTTGGGTCACAAAGATGTGATTCAAACCCATTTGAGACTACCCGAGTCAACGCCATATAAAGGATAGTATGGTCGATGGTGTCGAAAGGTTTTTTCAGATCGATGAAAATCACACCATTTACAAGGCCATTGTCGATATTGACCGACCAACTATTAGTGCTTCAATCAATGCAGTGAGTGTACTGTGCAATGATCGGAATCCAGATTTGCAGTGAGTTAGTAAGTTGTTATCATTTAGATAATCACAAAGCTGGTCGTATATATTTTTTCGAAAATTTTGGCAAACGGTCGGCCGGAATATTGGATATTGGTCGATAGTTGTTCGGGTCGTCCCTTAACCTACACGTTTTTTGGGAATTTTACCAACTGGTAGTCTTCCAGTTGCGTCTTAGATCGGTAAAAGAATACATATGGAACTTTTTATTAGCACGTTCTCCAGTTGTAATTGTTATCCCTCGAAACTTGCTTAAATTCGTTTAAAACTCTACTCCTTTTCTCTACCGAGAAATAAAAACTAACGAAGCGTAGACATGCCACAGACATTCCAATCCACCAACTTGAAAAGTTTCCAAGCGTCGCCATACATAATTATCATTTCAGTCAGGTGAAATCGGACATCCTGCGCTCTGATCCGCTCTCCGCTCTGATTGCTTTAGCGGAAGCATATGCAGACAATTGTCCCTGGACCCTCTCTCTCCCAGAAAGTAGCGTTTGCGTGACAAACAGAGGCCAGAAACCTGTTAAACAAAGTAAGCGTGACACACTCTCAGATCCTAGGTGAATGCTCAAGTGGAAGTGTGTACTATAGAAATGTTTTTATGTGGAGGCTCCGCCCAAAGTCCAACCCCTTACTTTTTGGTGTACCCATTTGCTTACATAAGCAACCCTTTTATTGAGAAAAGGTAACCATTTCACATACCTTACTTAATCAAGAACACTGCCATCCATTTTCTAATCCTTGGAATGAAGTTAATGAACAGTATCATGTGATCAGGACAACATCGAGCACTACCACAGAGATGGTAACCAAAAAATCAAGTAATAGTCCAGTTCATGTTGTAAGCAGGAATCAAGATACCCCTATTTTTTTCCCTACCCTTTTAAATACCTGTCAGTTCAATTCATAGTCAGCTAAAAATGTTTCATTTCAATCAGTGCTCCAGGAAAACAAAATCATTTACCTGCTTCTCCTGTACGCCTTTGCGGCTGCTTGACAAACGATTTCTTGATCTTGCGTAATAATGACTTCTCGCCCAGCGTGTTGTCAATGCTGAAGAATGGCCGGATTAACATGCTTCTCATATTCCTTACCCGATATGCCATGCTTAATCTTCGATGTTGCAGCCTCGATATCCTCGAATGGTTTATCAGCATGTGTGCCAACAATGAACACTGGAGGTCGGAGATAAGGTAGCATTACGTCTGCGTCGCCAACCATTTCCTCTCCTGTTGGTCTGATACTGTGGATTGTTACCAGCCATGACAGCAGATTCTCCAGATTTGTTTCGTTGTTTTGGGTTTTCCAAAACTACATCACGTGTTCCTTGTCGAACACAGGGCTGGGCTGGGGCGTCTAGTGGTTTGTTGAGGTTGTGTACCAGGACATAAACTGCACGTGGTGATAGAAACACAGGGTGAGAAGCGTAGTACAGGTGCTGTCCGGCAAAATCCCACAAATCTACAGTAACTATGGTCTCTCCCTTGTCATTAGCATTTGCAGCATCACCATGCACGCCTTTAAGCATGTTACTCAACCGCAGATACGCATCTTTTGTGACGTCATCTGGAGGCGAGGTTGCATCCACCAACAATGCTGAGTCTTTACTAGAACTTGCATTGCCGTCATCTGTCAGGTCATCAACGGTGTCCTTTGCTCCAGCCTCTACTCGCATTTCACTTTCTGGCGGGGAAATGGTTTGAGTTCTTGAGATTGCTAACACTTCCAGGAACCTAAATTGAAGTTTTTAAAGGACTTAGCATTGTCGTCTCATAAAGACCTGCTTATTGCAGTTAGTATATACTTATATTTGGGGAATAACGTAAGAGTAACGAAAGACACCTGTAACATTGTTGTCCAACGGGGTCTCACTTTGCACGGTTTAATGGTGTCAACTTTATCTACTAAACAACCGGACTACAAATCAATAAAAGGCCGCATGCTTGCATGTATGCATCCTTACCTTGTAATGTACCGTAACCCTTCGTTGAAAAAATGCCCAGCCTTATGCGTTTTAGATAAAAGTGTTACGAGTCACATCCTATGGCACCATAAAATAGGCATCAACCGTACCATGGTGCCTTGGCGTGGTGTCAAAGTAAGTCGCGAGTTGTCAAATAGGAAGTAACTATCACCGCTATGTTACGTTACTATTGGTGTGCCAGTGTTACTCACCAGTCTTATACAGTTAATAAGTCCAGGGTTTCAAATTGAAAAAAAAAATAGCAGGAGGAAATTGCAAAGTAGCCGGAGCACTATCTCATCGCGATAACGGCAGCCTTGGGGAGTGGGGGAGGACCACCCTCCACCCCCTTCCTTTTCTACAGAGACCGTCAGAAAGGAATGGGGAGCTTTCCCCGGAAAATTTTGAAAATCAGGTGCCTTGATTATTGAAGTTTATTCCCGTGCATTTTTTTCACCCCTAACTTATTTTGTTGAACACCTCTGTACACTTATTAACAAGGGTTAGTGTTGAAAACCTTTGAAAAATTAGTTGCTTTCAAAGTTTTACAAAAATGGTACGTACGGTATGCTTTTACATTTGCATTAGTACAGTACTTATTACATCGACTTCTTCACTTGTGACCTGTGCGACTCGCTAGACACACGAAGGCGAGAATTTTCGCTTAAAGTTGCTTCCGCATCTCATAGATATATACATGGAAACCTTCAATGTCTGATGCATGTAACAAAACAGTGAGTATTTGTGTCAATTTTTACTGATTGTTCTTTACACCATAATACCAGTGAAGTTTACAAAATGAATACATTTTCTTTGAATTCAGTTTTAGAGAAAACATTTATGTGGTTTCGATCCCCCAAAATGCATTTTCCTGCAGTTCCAGCTCACGATCGTTTTTGCTTTCTTGATGAAAAAGAGCTGCAGAAGGACGGTGCCTAATAAATAGAACGGTTTTTGCGCCAGGTTAGGACCATGATGAAAAAGTAGATCTTTGCAAGGGCTATTGGAATCTACAAAGAAAAATTGGGTTAGCCACACATTTTTTTCGAGATAATTAGCCTTGAATCTCAACAAAAATGCTGACATCAGCATTTTTCTGAAACAAGAAGGAAGGGATATTTCTTCGCAGATTTCCTTAGAAGTCACCTTTACATACAAGAAAGCAAACACATTTATAAAGGTCTTAAAACTGCATGGCAAATGGTACCATGAAAACCATTTTCGGTATGTTTCTAAAAACACAATCGTTACAACAGCGCTTTCAGCGGCTCTGTGCGCCTTCTTCTGGTTCAGCTAAAATACAGCCTAAATACCTTTGGCTCACCACCAGAAACTAGTTACTTATTCAATAGGCTTGCCACTTTCATTTCATAATATAAATTATAAAATATTTAAGACAGTACGCGCGTCCTCATTGGTCGATATGTGTGTTTAGATGAGAGTATGCAAACACGGTTGTCACGTCACGCTTTCTGTGTTTTCCCGGCACAATTTGAAACCATTTCAAAGCCGGTAGTCTAACTCTCAAGTAAAAATATTAAGGAATTCAAATGAAGAAAACTTTTTCAAGGTTTGATTTGGGGATTGACCATATCTTTCCCTCTAACCCGTGGAAAGAAAGCAAAAGAAAGAAGAACAACAGCGCTTTGCATGCCTCGATGTTAGTGAGCTAGACGACCTCGTCGAGGGAGCTCAAGCGAAGACAACAAAATACTATTCAACAAAATACGCAGTAAACGTTTTTCAAGGTAATTTTTGCATTTAATTACTACAGTAAAATTCTCAAAATCACATTCTGTTTTTAAAAAAAGATGTACAATAAAATTAAACGCGAACTATAAACTACAGACTGCGAATGCGAAATCTGTTCAAATTGAATTTTACACGGCCGATCGGTTGCCGTGTTTTGGCTGTCAAATGTTCAAAAAATGACCATTAAAACTTGGAAAAATGTACCAGACAGCTCACCAGAATGATGGATTTAATGCCTTTCGACTAAACTGCATTAACTCGACCCTACCTGCTTGTGCTATGATTCCAAACCAGCAAAACTTCACAAGGCACGTTGAGCGATTCAACTTCTCAACAATCTTCTCGGGCTGCCAAATGGGGCAAGTTCGCGTAACTTTCAAGAGCGACCAAGCAAAGTGATTTCATCTTGAAGTTCTTTCCTTACAGAGTCGTAAATCTTTTGAATATTTCTTGTGTTTCACCGAACTTTAGGCATTTTTCCCAATGATTTAGAAGGATTCAAAGCTGATATCGCTTTCATTTACGCGGCGCTCGCTTGCCCGCTGGCGATTTTGCCACAAATTTTGACTTTTGTAACGCGAAATTTCATTGGTTCGTGCGTTATCATATGCGCATTTTGATTGGTTAGTAGGAAAGATGATTGTCTAGAACGTGTATTGAGAAAATCTTTTTGGATCACGATATTAATAAACAAATTTTCCCTTCATGTCGAATTAAATATGAGAAATATGTTATAAAAGCAATAGAAAGCTTTTTTCCTGTGTTTGCATAGCCTGATATAAACACTCGAGGGGTTGGGAGAATTCTCGACAGTTATGCAAACCCTCGACTCCGTCTCGGGTTTGCATAACTGTCTCGAATTCTCCCAGCCCCTCGAGTGTTTATATCAGGGTATGCAAACACGGAAAACGTTTTCTATTGCTTAATTAAATGTAGGGGTAACCACGCGTTCCTCAAAGCTATTGATCTTTTTAGAAAACGTTTTACGGTGCCCGTTACATTTTTTTCTCCTGACACCTCGCCAGTAAGGAAACTATTTGCGTATAAGTAAAGGTTAAAATATTCTTTAAAGACGCTTAATGGCGGTATAAAATAACCGACGTTTCGGCATTACTGCCTTCTTCAGGGTGTTAAAGCTGCCACGTAAAATAACGAGTTCTCGTTATTTTACGTGGCAGCTTTAACACCTTGAAGAAGGCAGTAATGCCGAAACGTCGGTTGTTTTATACCGCCATTAAGTGTCTTTAAAGAATATTTTAACCTTTACTTATAGTTTAAAAAACGCTACGCAGTTTCTTCAATTATATTCACTTCAACCATTTGCGTATCTCGCACGCGTTTTGCGCGTGCACTACGTCATCTGCTGTTACATGTTTACAGTTGCATTTCAGTATAATATTCGACACATAACACCTAGTTTTTTCAGCTGAAAGACGTTAATAGTTAGTGGTTAGCGATATGCTGTTATTCTGGTGTTCCTGGTTAAGTACAGGTTCATTAAACTTGATTTGGTCACAGTGTAAAAATTTTGCTTTCATTTTAGTTGTATACTTGGTGGCATAGTTGATTGCGTCAGCTCCAGCGTGCGCGCGCGCGCTTAAACTATGCCTTGCGTGATGCGCAGAATGTGTGCGCACAAACAAAAGTAGGCACCGTCCTTCCGTTTGTCTGAAATTCTCAACGCTGTTGAAGGCTTTTATTGCTAAGACTTCTTTCAGCCTTTCCTTGAAAATACATTTGGTGCAGTCACAACGTGGATACCACAACAGCTACAGACACTGTGGCCAATTCAGCCTCAGCATATTGTTTTATCGTTACTTTTAGAACTGGAACAACCGATAATATTTGTTAACTCTTATTCCTAAAATTATTGTTAGTTGTTTGTCTTCTAGACTTCTCGGCAGTTGAAAGGAAAGACAACATCATATGCTGCCTCCTCTTCATGTTGTTCACGTGAGAACAAATCTGCCGCTGCGCCGATATATGCACGTTCAAATGACAGTGCCTGTACACGAGCAGACATTCCCGCTAAAAAAAACTCTCGCTTCGAAAATCAAAAGGTACATGTAATAGCCGCACTATTTATTAATTCATTTCATTGGTTGGCGCTTATTCATTTCCTCGAAAAGATCACATCACGATTATTTTGGTGAAACAGAATTATGTAGTTAATAAAATTTAGAATATGAAAAGTACTCGGTGCAATTGCTTGAAGTAGCCGGTGACTTGCGCCGGGCGCCGGCTAAATTTGAAGACCCTTAATACACTGGTCACTACTCAACATCTTACATGGGGGATTGCAAGAACTAATGATCTTCAGCCATCCAAATTAAGTTATATAAGATAACTTTTAGTATCTTTTCCAATAAAGAAACGAACATATCATTCACTTTTTAAAAAGAGTCGCCCCAAACTTAAACATACGAACCTGATTCATGACGTAGCTGTTTGTGTCCACCTCCATTGTAGACTCTTCTCCTGTCAGTTCTAGCTCTGATATCACTTCCGAGTGTTCCTTTACTTCATTGACTAACCAGTGATATTGTTTTTCAGCTAACATTCTGGATATGTCTTCAGAAAATTCCGCCAAACTTGCCTTACTGTCGCTCGTGGAATTCCAGTTCTTTACACGATCGACTTCAATCTCGCAGACTGAAGGATCAACTTCGATTCCTTCAGTGCTCGGCTCTTTAGGGTTAAATGGCAAACCTATGAGAGACTTCTTCAAACTTGTTTTTCCAGCGCGATCCTGGCCAACTAATAACACTCTACCACGGTAAACATTCACAGATCCTTCCTTCAAAGCATTTTCATAGAGCAGCTTTTGAAAATCTCCTTGCGCTTGTATTTCTGCAGGAGCTATAGGCGTAATTAAAAAAAAGACAGTCATTTAATTTTCTGAGAGCAAGGCTGTATAAAAGAGAAACACAAACAAACAATTATCTTTCAATAGCACTCAACTTTCCTTTAAGAAGTTCAACTGGTTATTCTAGCACACTTCAGTCACAGAGGTTTGCAGGTGATACGAAAGTAACAAATAACCACAGTCCCTTCGATCATTAAATTGTCTTATCTTACTCGCCTTTACACTAAAACACATTGGCATATCTTGCAAATTTTAACATGGCTCCAAGGCTAAAGGGATTAAAACAAACGAAATAGCATTGGCGTTGAGGCACCAATAAAAAGCATCTTGCTTTAGTCCCATAAGGTTTAGAGATATGTTAGAACAGTCAAGTCAGGTATGTAGTTAGATCGTCATGCACCAGGGCATGGTATAAGGTAACTGCCCATGTTTAATGCTAACCTGCAATGTCTACTAGCATCCTTTGTGATTTCAAATCCATTAGCATCATGAGACTTCTTATTTCTTGAAATGTCAAGGGATTACCTGTCACGGACAGCTTTTCAAGATTGTGTAAGTCAGCAATATATTTAAAGACTCTTTTCAGTTTGTTATTTCTCAGTTCCAGCTCTCGTAGTTTTTCCAGATAGTTCAGATTTGCGGGTAGTGTTGAGAGTTCATTGTCATTTACAAACAAATGTGTCAGGTTGATCAGGTCGAGAACAACTTCAGGAAACTGTGTAAGCTTGTTGTGGTTCAAATTCAGCGTTGTGAGGTTTGCCAGGTTGCTGGAAAACAAGTTTGAAGAAGTCTCTCATAGGTTTGCCATTTAACCCTAAAGAGCCGAGCACTGAAGGAATCGAAGTTGATCCTTCAGTCTGCGAGATTGAAGTCGATCGTGTAAAGAACTGGAATTCCACGAGCGACAGTAAGGCAAGTTTGGCGGAATTTTCTGAAGACATATCCAGAATGTTAGCTGAAAAACAATATCACTGGTTAGTCAATGAAGTAAAGGAACACTCGGAAGTGATATCAGAGCTAGAACTGACAGGAGAAGAGTCTACAATGGAGGTGGACACAAACAGCTACGTCATGAATCAGGTTCGTATGTTTAAGTTTGGGGCGACTCTTTTTAAAAAGTGAATGATATGTTCGTTCTTTATTGGAAAAGATACTAAAAGTTATCTTATATAACTTAATTTGGATGGCTGAAGATCATTAGTTCTTGCAATCCCCCATGTAAGATGTTGAGTAGTGACCAGTGTATTAAGGGTCTTCAAATTTAGCCGGCGCCCGGCGCAAGTCACCGGCTACTTCAAGCAATTGCACCGAGTACTTTTCATATTCTAAATTTTATTAACTACATAATTCTGTTTCACCAAAATAATCGTGATGTGATCTTTTCGAGGAAATGAATAAGCGCCAACCAATGAAATGAATTAATAAATAGTGCGGCTATTACATGTACCTTTTGATTTTCGAAGCGAGAGTTTTTTTTAGCGGGAATGTCTGCTCGTGTACAGGCACTGTCATTTGAACGTGCATATATCGGCGCAGCGGCAGATTTGTTCTCACGTGAACAACATGAAGAGGAGGCAGCATATGATGTTGTCTTTCCTTTCAACTGCCGAGAAGTCTAGAAGACAAACAACTAACAATAATTTTAGGAATAAGAGTTAACAAATATTATCGGTTGTTCCAGTTCTAAAAGTAACGATAAAACAATATGCTGAGGCTGAATTGGCCACAGTGTCTGTAGCTGTTGTGGTATCCACGTTGTGACTGCACCAAATGTATTTTCAAGGAAAGGCTGAAAGAAGTCTTAGCAATAAAAGCCTTCAACAGCGTTGAGAATTTCAGACAAACGGAAGGACGGTGCCTACTTTTGTTTGTGCGCACACATTCTGCGCATCACGCAAGGCATAGTTTAAGCGCGCGCGCGCACGCTGGAGCTGACGCAATCAACTATGCCACCAAGTATACAACTAAAATGAAAGCAAAATTTTTACACTGTGACCAAATCAAGTTTAATGAACCTGTACTTAACCAGGAACACCAGAATAACAGCATATCGCTAACCACTAACTATTAACGTCTTTCAGCTGAAAAAACTAGGTGTTATGTGTCGAATATTATACTGAAATGCAACTGTAAACATGTAACAGCAGATGACGTAGTGCACGCGCAAAACGCGTGCGAGATACGCAAATGGTTGAAGTGAATATAATTGAAGAAACTGCGTAGCGTTTTTTAAACTATAAGTAAAGGTTAAAATATTCTTTAAAGACACTTAATGGCGGTATAAAACAACCGACGTTTCGGCATTACTGCCTTCTTCAAGGTGTTAAAGCTGCCACGTAAAATAACGAGAACTCGTTATTTTACGTGGCAGCTTTAACACCCTGAAGAAGGCAGTAATGCCGAAACGTCGGTTATTTTATACCGCCATTAAGCGTCTTTAAAGAATATTTTAACCTTTACTTATACGCAAATAGTTTCCTTACTGGCGAGGTGTCAGGAGAAAAAAATGTAACGGGCACCGTAAAACGTTTTCTAAAAAGATCAATAGCTTTGAGGAACGCGTGGTTACCCCTACATTTAATTAAGCAATAGAAAACGTTTTCCGTGTTTGCATACCCTGATATAAACACTCGAGGGGCTGGGAGAATTCGAGACAGTTATGCAAACCCGAGACGGAGTCGAGGGTTTGCATAACTGTCGAGAATTCTCCCAACCCCTCGAGTGTTTATATCAGGCTATGCAAACACAGGAAAAAAGCTTTCTATTGCTTTTATAACATATTTCTCATATTTAATTCGACATGAAGGGAAAATTTGTTTATTAATATCGTGATCCAAAAAGATTTTCTCAATACACGTTCTAGACAATCATCTTTCCTACTAACCAATCAAAATGCGCATATGATAACGCACGAACCAATGAAATTTCGCGTTACAAAAGTCAAAATTTGTGGCAAAATCGCCAGCGGGCAAGCGAGCGCCGCGTAAATGAAAGCGATATCAGCTTTGAATCCTTCTAAATCATTGGGAAAAATGCCTAAAGTTCGGTGAAACACAAGAAATATTCAAAAGATTTACGACTCTGTAAGGAAAGAACTTCAAGATGAAATCACTTTGCTTGGTCGCTCTTGAAAGTTACGCGAACTTGCCCCATTTGGCAGCCCGAGAAGATTGTTGAGAAGTTGAATCGCTCAACGTGCCTTGTGAAGTTTTGCTGGTTTGGAATCATAGCACAAGCAGGTAGGGTCGAGTTAATGCAGTTTAGTCGAAAGGCATTAAATCCATCATTCTGGTGAGCTGTCTGGTACATTTTTCCAAGTTTTAATGGTCATTTTTTGAACATTTGACAGCCAAAACACGGCAACCGATCGGCCGTGTAAAATTCAATTTGAACAGATTTCGCATTCGCAGTCTGTAGTTTATAGTTCGCGTTTAATTTTATTGTACATCTTTTTTTAAAAACAGAATGTGATTTTGAGAATTTTACTGTAGTAATTAAATGCAAAAATTACCTTGAAAAACGTTTACTGCGTATTTTGTTGAATAGTATTTTGTTGTCTTCGCTTGAGCTCCCTCGACGAGGTCGTCTAGCTCACTAACATCGAGGCATGCAAAGCGCTGTTGTTCTTCTTTCTTTTGCTTTCTTTCCACGGGTTAGAGGGAAAGATATGGTCAATCCCCAAATCAAACCTTGAAAAAGTTTTCTTCATTTGAATTCCTTAATATTTTTACTTGAGAGTTAGACTACCGGCTTTGAAATGGTTTCAAATTGTGCCGGGAAAACACAGAAAGCGTGACGTGACAACCGTGTTTGCATACTCTCATCTAAACACACATATCGACCAATGAGGACGCGCGTACTGTCTTAAATATTTTATAATTTATATTATGAAATGAAAGTGGCAAGCCTATTGAATAAGTAACTAGTTTCTGGTGGTGAGCCAAAGGTATTTAGGCTGTATTTTAGCTGAACCAGAAGAAGGCGCACAGAGCCGCTGAAAGCGCTGTTGTAACGATTGTGTTTTTAGAAACATACCGAAAATGGTTTTCATGGTACCATTTGCCATGCAGTTTTAAGACCTTTATAAATGTGTTTGCTTTCTTGTATGTAAAGGTGACTTCTAAGGAAATCTGCGAAGAAATATCCCTTCCTTCTTGTTTCAGAAAAATGCTGATGTCAGCATTTTTGTTGAGATTCAAGGCTAATTATCTCGAAAAAAATGTGTGGCTAACCCAATTTTTCTTTGTAGATTCCAATAGCCCTTGCAAAGATCTACTTTTTCATCATGGTCCTAACCTGGCGCAAAAACCGTTCTATTTATTAGGCACCGTCCTTCTGCAGCTCTTTTTCATCAAGAAAGCAAAAACGATCGTGAGCTGGAACTGCAGGAAAATGCATTTTGGGGGATCGAAACCACATAAATGTTTTCTCTAAAACTGAATTCAAAGAAAATGTATTCATTTTGTAAACTTCACTGGTATTATGGTGTAAAGAACAATCAGTAAAAATTGACACAAATACTCACTGTTTTGTTACATGCATCAGACATTGAAGGTTTCCATGTATATATCTATGAGATGCGGAAGCAACTTTAAGCGAAAATTCTCGCCTTCGTGTGTCTAGCGAGTCGCACAGGTCACAAGTGAAGAAGTCGATGTAATAAGTACTGTACTAATGCAAATGTAAAAGCATACCGTACGTACCATTTTTGTAAAACTTTGAAAGCAACTAATTTTTCAAAGGTTTTCAACACTAACCCTTGTTAATAAGTGTACAGAGGTGTTCAACAAAATAAGTTAGGGGTGAAAAAAATGCACGGGAATAAACTTCAATAATCAAGGCACCTGATTTTCAAAATTTTCCGGGGAAAGCTCCCCATTCCTTTCTGACGGTCTCTGTAGAAAAGGAAGGGGGTGGAGGGTGGTCCTCCCCCACTCCCCAAGGCTGCCGTTATCGCGATGAGATAGTGCTCCGGCTACTTTGCAATTTCCTCCTGCTATTTTTTTTTTCAATTTGAAAACCCTGGACTTATTAACTGTATAAGACTGGTGAGTAACACTGGCACACCAATAGTAACGTAACATAGCGGTGATAGTTACTTCCTATTTGACAACTCGCGACTTACTTTGACACCACGCCAAGGCACCATGGTACGGTTGATGCCTATTTTATGGTGCCATAGGATGTGACTCGTAACACTTTTATCTAAAACGCATAAGGCTGGGCATTTTTTCAACGAAGGGTTACGGTACATTACAAGGTAAGGATGCATACATGCAAGCATGCGGCCTTTTATTGATTTGTAGTCCGGTTGTTTAGTAGATAAAGTTGACACCATTAAACCGTGCAAAGTGAGACCCCGTTGGACAACAATGTTACAGGTGTCTTTCGTTACTCTTACGTTATTCCCCAAATA
Source organism: Platygyra sinensis (assembly GCA_019787425.1). NCBI lineage: Eukaryota > Metazoa > Cnidaria > Anthozoa > Scleractinia > Merulinidae > Platygyra > Platygyra sinensis. The sequence goes on along the minus strand of JAHPZR010007376.1, from coordinate 40,274 downwards.
TAAGTATATACTAACTGCAATAAGCAGGTCTTTATGAGACGACAATGCTAAGTCCTTTAAAAACTTCAATTTAGGTTCCTGGAAGTGTTAGCAATCTCAAGAACTCAACCATTTCCCCGCCAGAAAGTGAAATGCGAGTAGAGGCTGGAGCAAAGGACACCGTTGATGACCTGACAGATGACGGCAATGCAAGTTCTAGTAAAGACTCAGCATTGTTGGTGGATGCAACCTCGCCTCCAGATGACGTCACAAAAGATGCGTATCTGCGGTTGAGTAACATGCTTAAAGGCGTGCATGGTGATGCTGCAAATGCTAATGGACAAGGGAGAGACCATAGTTACTGTAGATTTGTGGGATTTTGCCGGACAGCACCTGTACTACGCTTCTCACCCTGTGTTTCTATCACCACGTGCAGTTTATGTCCTGGTACACAACCTCAACAAACCACTAGACGCCCCAGCCCAGCCCTGTGTTCGACAAGGAACACGTGATGTAGTTTTGGAAAACCCAAAACAACGAAACAAATCTGGAGAATCTGCTGTCATGGCTGGTAACAATCCACAGTATCAGACCAACAGGAGAGGAAATGGTTGGCGACGCAGACGTAATGCTACCTTATCTCCGACCTCCAGTGTTCATTGTTGGCACACATGCTGATAAACCATTCGAGGATATCGAGGCTGCAACATCGAAGATTAAGCATGGCATATCGGGTAAGGAATATGAGAAGCATGTTAATCCGGCCATTCTTCAGCATTGACAACACGCTGGGCGAGAAGTCATTATTACGCAAGATCAAGAAATCGTTTGTCAAGCAGCCGCAAAGGCGTACAGGAGAAGCAGGTAAATGATTTTGTTTTCCTGGAGCACTGATTGAAATGAAACATTTTTAGCTGACTATGAATTGAACTGACAGGTATTTAAAAGGGTAGGGAAAAAAATAGGGGTATCTTGATTCCTGCTTACAACATGAACTGGACTATTACTTGATTTTTTGGTTACCATCTCTGTGGTAGTGCTCGATGTTGTCCTGATCACATGATACTGTTCATTAACTTCATTCCAAGGATTAGAAAATGGATGGCAGTGTTCTTGATTAAGTAAGGTATGTGAAATGGTTACCTTTTCTCAATAAAAGGGTTGCTTATGTAAGAAATGGGTACACCAAAAAGTAAGGGGTTGGACTTTGGGCGGAGCCTCCACATAAAAACATTTCTATAGTACACACTTCCACTTGAGCATTCACCTAGGATCTGAGAGTGTGTCACGCTTACTTTGTTTAACAGGTTTCTGGCCTCTGTTTGTCACGCAAACGCTACTTTCTGGGAGAGAGAGGGTCCAGGGACAATTGTCTGCATATGCTTCCGCTAAAGCAATCAGAGCGGAGAGCGGATCAGAGCGCAGGATGTCGATTTCACCTGACTGAAATGATAATTATGTATGGCGACGCTTGGAAACTTTTCAAGTTGGTGGATTGGAATGTCTGTGGCATGTCTACGCTTCGTTAGTTTTTATTTCGTCGGTAGAGAAAAGGAGTGAGAGTTTTAAACGAATTTAAGCAAGTTTCGAGGGATAACAATTACAACTGGAGAACGTGCTAATAAAAAGTTCCATATGTATTCTTTTACCGATCTAAGACGCAACTGGAAGACTACCAGTTGGTAAAATTCCCAAAAAACGTGTAGGTTAAGGGACGACCCGAACAACTATCGACCAATATCCAATATTCCGGCCGACCGTTTGCCAAAATTTTCGAAAAAATATATACGACCAGCTTTGTGATTATCTAAATGATAACAACTTACTAACTCACTGCAAATCTGGATTCCGATCATTGCACAGTACACTCACTGCATTGATTGAAAGCACTAATAGTTGGTCGGTCAATATCGACAATGGCCTTGTAAATGGTGTGATTTTCATCGATCTGAAAAAACCTTTCGACACCATCGACCATACTATCCTTTATATGGCGTTGACTCGGGTAGTCTCAAATGGGTTTGAATCACATCTTTGTGACCCAAACCAATGATCTTCCCAATTGCCTCACTTCAGCCTCTCCTAGAATTTTTGCCGATGATACTAATATAACCCTCGCTGCCAGTACAATGGACTGATCCTGAGGCATGCTGTAAACTTAGAACTAAGAAATCTTCAGCGCTGGCTTATAACCAATAGGCTAAGCCTTAATATCGCTAAAACTGAATTCATGGCAATTGGGTCAAATCAACGAATACATGCTCTATCGAATAATCAGATCGATATTGGGATCGATGGGAAATCGATCAAAAAAGTCGAAGAAGCTAAATCGCTAGGTTTGTTTATTAACGAACACCTTTCATGGACAAAACATATAAAGCAATTAGTAAGAAGATATCTTCAGCCATAGGCGCCCTTAAAGTGGTACTATGATCAAAAAATCATTTCTATTTTTTCTTCAGATTTTGAAAGTGTGTTCGCTTAACACCTAACTGGCAAAGTTTTGAGCTTTGAGTTTTATCCGAAGGCTGTTTATTTTGAGTGTAAGTTTTGGATTTCACGGTCCGCCATTACTCACGTTCAAAACTGACCGACAGGACATCAGAGGGTTGGATCTAGAGAAAATGACGTCATTTACTCACTAGCTTAAGATTTCAGCGTGTAAACGCAATTTATTATATATGCAAAACACGGGTTTTAAAAGTCTGAAAGCCCGAAACTCCCGTGCTGCATATTAATTCAGCCGCGTACACACGCATTGCATTCTTAAACTAGTGAGTAAATGACGTCATTTT
>JAHPZR010007376.1:0-30000 GCA_019787425.1 Platygyra sinensis | reverse complement strand
ACTCCCATTTCGTCAAAAATACTCCACTGCGCGTGGTATTTTCAACTGTCTTTTCGGTGTGTCAGATATCCCGATGAAACACAGTCTCATTTGATATATTACATGGAATATTCGAAGCAAATGGCAATGGAGCGTTTCCTTCGCCTTTTCCTACGGTTACATTTGAATATTGGTTTAAGCTGACTTAGGTCATTTCGTTTGGTTGTGCCTTTAGGTGGTTAACTTCGAAAAGGTCGTTGAAGCTTTTGGTAGCTGAGAATGTCAATATCACATGAAAGTGGAACAACTTCAAAACCTGATGCCAAAGAAGTGTGCTTTACCGAGGATGAAGACCAGTCAGTGCCATGTTAAATTTCTATCATAATCTTGGAATGATTGTAAAGCACCGAAGCACCGTTATCCTGAAGGCACAATGGTTAATTGAGTTATTCAAGATGCTGATAACCATACCACCCTTCAATAAAGCGGTACGAAAACGATATGCTTGGCACTTAAGAGCCTATCTGAATTCTACATGAAACTCCTAGCGTATTCCCCAAACTCTTGGTCACATGGACATATATTTTTATCGAGGACAGCTCTTACATGTGGCTTGGTCCTTTGTTTGAATTTGTAAAGCAGCATTTCTACCACAAATTAACCTACTTTAAAAGAAAAGGGTTCAAAGTAGTAATTCCTAAGACAAAAAATACCGGATAGTTAAACTTTAGCAAGGTTGAATATAATTATAAAAGCGGACCTGTAAAATGCGGGCTAACGTTTTAAGATACATCATACCTCGGGACAAAAAACTCATCACGAGAGGTGATTCTGTTTCTTTTCTCCTTGGTTCTTTACCAATGCAAGTGAAATTGAGGCAAATTGAAGAACGCAAAGGTCCAGCAGGGTTATACAAATTATCCTCAGAATTATAGCATAATCATGGCCTCGTTCACCCATGAGTTGCCTTCATAAGTCAGTGGTTATAGCACTTAGCTGATATATGAGATGGTAATGGGGTTCAATTGCTGTCGTACAAGTTGAGCTTCGTTTTTCAGAATCTTCCTTTGCTTCAACAAGGAGGAATTGTGCAACGTAAGTGTGTTTTATTTGTTGTTAGGATCCCGTAGTAAATCCGAGCTACTTCCTGGAGGTAGAGACAAGCGGTGTCCTCAGCATGAAACTTGTCGATCGTGTCTTTTCCAAATTCATCCAGCAAGGCCTTGTTAAGGAAGACATCTTAGACATGATGGAGCAGTTTGGTTTGATCGCCAAGTTCTCAGCATCACCAACTGATGTGAAGTACTTTGTACCCTGTCAGCTCAAGTCGCCACCTGAAAAAATTGCTAAAATGGAGCCATCGCCCACCGATCCTTGTCCGTTGTATCTCCACTTTGTGGATGGTTTTGTTCCGCATGGATTCTTCTCTCAGTTTGTTTCAAGATCGATATCTTGGTGTTCCAAGATTGGATCCGTAAAGCCCCCAAACCTGTACCGAGATGGAGTTTGGTTTGTTATTGGTCGGCAAATAATATACGACATGATTCTGATTTGCAAAAAGAAGTTCATCAAGATTTCTCTCAAGCAAAGAACTGAAGAGGAAGCAGTTCCAGTTTCGACATTGCCAGAAACAGCAAGAAGTGTGCGATTGTTCGTGGAAGACACTTTACAAGATTTGGTGCAGCAGTTCCAGTACCTTGGTGGACTGCAGTACGAGTTCTGTGTTGCATGCCCCTACTGTCTGCAGGGAAGTCAAGAGTGTGTAAACCACAGCCAAACCTTGTGCACGCACGAAGATTGTTTGCACCTCCTTGAAATAAAAGAAGGAGAACGCTTGATCTGCATGAAAAGCATCAGTGACAAAGTACTCACAGTTCCTGGTGTGGAAAAGTGGTACCCAAAAAGAATGAGCCAGGTATGATTTATAAATAAAAAGTAATGTATTTAACAAGTAATGTATCTGACAAGAAATAACACCGCTGCATGGTCGACATCGTAGATTAGCATGTGTGATACTTATCAAACGCAGAATATATTATCTACCTGTGTCAGATATTATTAAAAACTGGATCGTTGGAGAGTGGCTTCAGTCGTAATGTTATATGAGCTATTATTATTTACTCAAAATATTTCCCCTTTTCTGATTGGTTAAAACCACATGCATAATTCACTATAACCAGCTGCTGTTAAACAAATTTGGAAGGAATTTTGTCATATTGAACCAATAGGCCATTGCAGAAACGTGAGAGGACTGGGAAAGAGTATGGTTGTTTTCTGTTTGTTGAAAATAGATATTCAAATGAAAGATCAACTAAATTTGAGAGTCTTAACCACGAATAGAAGTATTTGGAGGAGGAAAATGGCAAAATGGTAGCTCTTCATATGTCACCCAAAATAGAGAGTTTGTATGGATTGGGTAGACAGGCCACAAAATTATAAGGGTTTGTATGGAATTTTGCAACTTTTGCAAGGCTCCCATTTGGACAATTTTCCGCTGAAAACTCTTAAACTTGGTTGGGTAGCTTTTCATTCATTAACCTTTCAGTTGAAATGTTTAGATTTTCAATCTAATCAATATAAGAAACTCGCCCCAGTGTTCTCACGTTTCTATAATGGGCTATGACGTGAAAAGTGCAGCCCGCTGCAGATAGTTGAACCGTTCACCAAGAAAACCTGGGGACAAGGTTGTGTTATTTTTCGTGAACAAAAAAAAAAGGAGTTCATTTTCTCCTCTAAAATATTTTGAACAAATAATAAAGTATTTATTGAATTTGGCTTTCGTAGGTTATGAAGAATTCTGCAGATCTGGAATGGTGTTATCCACCTTCGACCTCCGCGGATAACACCCTTCTTGATCTGTACAATTCTTCATATCCTACTGAGCCTCATTCAATAATTGCTAATTATATCATGCTCTATAAATATGGTGAGAGTCCGGGTGATTTTTCGGGCGTTATTACTTCAGTTTAATTTAATTTTAGCTTAGTTTTTGATATTTCAATATGTTAATAAAAAAATATCACACTCGTGCTTGTTGGATATGAGATGATTATAGCTAACTCGGCGCTACGTGCCTCGTTGGCTATTAAACATCTCGTATCCAACGCGCGCTCGTGGAATAATTGTTAAATAGTCGTCACCACTACTTGCCTTAGGGCAGAATCCGAAAAGAAGAATGTGGCAGTTATTGAAACAGCTAAAGATTTGTTGAGGTCGCAATCAGTAGTAATGGGATTTCCCTGTCTTGTTCACATCTGAGAAGCTTGGAATAAAGCCATGAGATCTATTCCAACAGTTAACTTCTCCTTTGTATTCACCTTGGTTTCGTGATGCGCAGCTAAATAAACCAAGTTGAGGAAGTGATGCAGTCGCATTGCAAGAAAGGTGTTTATTATATGGCTAGCTCCGTGAGCGGAAAAGATGAACCAAGTCGTACGCTGTGATTGGCTACCCGAGCGGTCAAGGTGGAGCTATCTTGCCCTCTCGGGACTACCCGTCGTGTCCCGCGTGAGAGATTTTCCCGGAAGCCAAATAAAAAAATCCTTTATTGAACAGGCTCTTTCGGTCAAGATGGCTGGATATTGGCCTCATTCTATTTTTTTTGCGAGTTTATGGACCTTGACCCCGTCTCGGTCCATAAACACGCAAAAAAAGAACTTGGCAATTTAATATCCAGTCATCTTAACGTCACGCTTGGTCAATAATAACCATACATTTCATGCCCGCTTATAATATAAACCGAAAAAATTTGCTGCGTTACATTTTTGTTAACACGTTTTCATTTTCGTGCAGGATTTATTTCCTTCCACTGTAGCTGGTACATCTCAGGGCGAGCCAGCACAAGGTGATCCAGGAACGACCGAAAGAGTTTTGAAAGTTACTCTCTTAGCCAGTGAGTGGCGTTCGTGTAAGGGGGGTTTGTCAACCATAAACAGAGAACTTGCCTTAAAGCTGGCACAACACATGCAAGTAGAAGTCATTTTCTTAGTCCCTCAGTTTGCTTGCTCTGAAGAAGAAAGGAGGTTTGCTAAGAGCCACAACATCATTATTAGAGAAGCAGTGGAACGTCCAGGGTACGACAGCCTTGAATGGTTGAGCTTCCCACCAAAAGACCTTGCCATTGACGTCGTTATCGGTCATGGAGCGAAGCTTGGTAAACAAGCTCAGGTCATTAGAGAGTCGCACAGTTGTAAATGGGTCCAGGTAGTGCATACTGCACCTGAAGAACTCGGAATGTACAAGAACTATTCCAAGGCCATTTCCAAAGGTGAAGAGAAGCACAGAACGGAAGTAGATTTATGCAAGTTGGCAAATGTTGTTTTGGCTGTTGGACCCAAGTTAAAGGAGGCCTACACTGCTTACCTCGGATCGTGCAAAGAGCACCAAGATGTCATTCAGCTGACTCCAGGTATTTTCAGAGAATTTTCAGGCGTTAGGAAAACCACTGAGGAGAGCAAGAACTTTAGGGTGCTGACCTTTGGCCGCGGTGATCCAGAAGACTTCAGTCTCAAAGGATATGACATTGCTGTTAAAGCAATAGTTGAACTGAAAGACAGCTCGTACCGTCTGCTATTTGTGGGCGCACCAGATGGAAAAGAGGAGGACGTCGCAGAGAACTTACTACAGTGTGGAATCTCTAAAGATCAACTGGTCGTCAGGAAATTTGTGCAAAACAAGGAGAGACTGAAGGAGTTGTTTTGCGAGGTTGACCTTGCCATCATGCCATCCAGGACGGAGGGTTTTGGACTGACTGCGCTGGAAGCCTTATCTGCTGGTCTTCCCATTCTTGTGAGTGGAAACTCAGGTTTTGGAGATGCACTGCGTTTGTTACCATCAGGCCAGCCATTTGTGGTGGAGACAGCCGACCCTAAAGAGTGGGCCAAGGCCATTTCAGCTGTCCGTCTGAAAGACCGAGCAGAGCGGCTGGAAGAGATTCAAAGACTGCGATCAAGTTACGAAGATACTTTCAGCTGGGAGAAACAGTGTGAAGCTCTTGTTCAAAAAATGTGGGGAATAGTTTATGGTAAGACTTTCAGTCGTGGCATAGTTTGCTCTTTACGTGGAATATAAGGGAATTATTGAGAGTTATTTTAATGCATGCGGTTTCGAAAATGAAGGCTAGGTTTTTTTTGGCCTTACTCTCGAAAGGAGAAGTGTATTTCATTAAAAGGTGTTTGTCAAGAGGAAATTAAACTACGTTCTACTCGAGGCCTCTGGACGAAAATTTCGAAACAACCAAAAGACGTGCTCTTTAGATGACAAATAACTCTTGAAAAGCGCGTGTAGAACATATCTTCTCAATGCATCCTACAGAGGACATTCGCAGTAGGCAGATGTTTAGGGTCACCTGAAATAATTTATACCACTCTTACAAGTAACATATAAATGTCATACGTGGGAGAAATCTTGTTATGGGAAAGAGATTTGTGTGGAAGATGTGGAAGCATCCAATGCGAATACTTTTATTTTCATTTTAAAATGTAATCATAAATTACAGTTATCCATTGGATAGTGATTTATCCAGTGGATAACGTTATCTTCCCTTTGAACAACTGGCTCCTATTATTCACATTTTTCATATTTTTTCTTGGAAGTAAAGTTCAACGATCTAGGGATAACACACGAACAGTAGCCGTTCTGATGGCTAGCTGCTTTTTCCTTATTATCACTAAGAAGTTTTGTGTTTGTTTTGACTGTTAACAAGTTATTCTTTGTGTATGAGATCTTCTCTATACGCGATATGTACAGTCAATAGCAATCTTTCTTTTAAGTTATATTTTTTCCACCTATTCCACATTCACCCTTCTCTCTCACAGGTTAACAAGGCTAGACCGCTTCACTGTGGCGATACAAGACTCAAGAAACAGTTGAGGAAACAATGAACTGTTGCAACTGTTAAAACTGAAAGAAATACCGCGTTTAAAGAATTTTATGTTATCTTAACATGTACATTGAGTAGCACAGGAACTATACAATAAGGAAATAAGTTTGAAGGTGTAGCTCCTACCATCAACGAACTACAGCGCGCCTTAAGATCACTCCGTCAGTGCGATCAAGTCATTATTACGCGCACTTTTTTTGGACCTGAAGAAAACGCTAAGTCAATCGTTGTCTTTGTTTGTTTTTCTTTTTTAAAGAACCCCTTGAATAAGACCACAATAGTTTGGTCTAGACCTCTTGGAATGCTGAGATGTTCTCTCAAAAGTAGCTTGAATTTTTACGTGTCCAAATTAAGTAAAGTGACAAATAGTCCATTTTAGCGTCCAGCGGTGCACAAAGCCATTTTGAAAACAGTCCAAAACACAGGTGTTTTGATCATACATTTTTCGTGCAAGTCTCAAGATTCTTTAGTTTGCGAAAACGCTAAAACTGTTCATTAACAACGTTCACTGATGTGATCACGTAAAAGACAATTATATAATTACTCAAAATGTAAAACAGAGTCAAGTATAGAATTAACTTTTGAAAGAAAGTTTGAAATAGTATGGTATTTTATATCCTTTTAAGGGTTAACTTGTAAATATGTCCTAAAAATTGGGCTTTTAATTTTTGTAGGGATCGAAATTAGCCCAGTAGTACAGGTAAAACTGAAACGTGTCCAAATAAATTGATTGAAGGATTGATCAATTGATCAAACGGCCTTTAAGGCCGCGCAGGACCTTTACCCAGGAATGAATTAGTAGGATTTTTATAAGTCAAAATCCTTGGAAAAGTGTCATCTGTTTTATTATTTTCTGAATCAGTTTTAGAATTTGATTTCGCTAAGAATTGACAAATATTCACTGATGACATCTTCCGGGCACATCGTGTGTTACCGCGCTAAAGCTAAAATTATACAAACTGTGATTTTGTGCCCCAAGCTTTGAGCTCCAAGAGCTTAGTGAGTTGAGTTGATTTATAGAGTAGTTTCGAGTGACAAAGTATATAGAAAATATATAATGCATGGGCACTTGAAAAGATTGCATAGCGAAACAATAAATATTAAAGGGAAACGTTCAGTGGCATTTTTTAGCGATAACGGGCTGACTATGGAACGGTGATGAGAAGCACCTGGTTCGAACCCTGGCCGGGGTCGTTGATGTTTTTGTGGGGGAGACTCTTCACTCTTGGTTTAAAAATCGTATTTCTGTAACTCGATAGAAACAGAGAGCTAGCACGAACTGTTGAAGTAATGATGGCGCGCGAGCAAAGAGAATTCACATTTTGATAATCAAAGTTAACGACTTGTTTTCCTTTTATTTTCGTCAGTGTGTTTTCTATAAGAAATAGAAAACATGTTCTCCGTGTTTCTTTCGACTTATAGAAGCAAGAGTGAAAGTTTGGGAGAACTCCAAAAGGCTAGGGAAACACTCGCCTGCGGCTCGTGTTCCCCAGCATTTTTCGTTCTCCAAAACTTTCACTCGTGTTTCTATAACTCGTCAGATACACGGTCCATGTTTTCTATTAGAGTATGGTCAGCTATGACTTGTTTCCTGTTAAGAAAACTTGACCCGAATAACAAACTTCATGTCATTCCTCGTATTCCGACGGGATCATTTGCGGTCTACATCGGGGATCATTTGTAGTGCTGTACCTGAAAACTGAAGCATACTCTAAATTCAATTTTTTGAATGGCGTTTGACTAACTTTTAACCATCTTATATGCATGCTGGGCTGCAGAATATAATTTTCAGTACTGATCCTTCTTCCTCTTATCAAAAATTCATGTTGTTTATATTTCAACATGAGTTAAGCTTGAAGTTGCGATGATTTCTTGATAGAGATATTTATTAATTATTTTTTTCCAAGAGGGCACAGTAACGAATCCTGCAATCTGATTGGTTCTTAGCGCGGTCCGGATTTTCCTATCTCTGACCACGGTCACAGTAACGGCGGGAAACAGCGCGGGTGAAAGTTTGTCATGTTCAGCTAGGTTTCGTGAATGAACTAGCGGTAATCGTCGATCTTTTCCCTTTTTACACTTCCATGGACGATTAATAATCAACGGAAGTTTACCTCTGCTCACTTTTAAATAGCAAAGAAGGTCACTGTAAGTAGATTCAATTGAGTATTTTGTAGCTCTGAGAGTTTGTGTGGTTGGTTGTAGCTCGGCGTTGTAATGGCGCGTAATTCTGTGTTTTTCACCGCACAATTTTAAGCTAAAAGAAGTCAAAGGCAGTCGAGTTTAGCCTCTCTGATAGTTGCTGTATTTAAGAGAAATTCTGTAGAATGTACTTAACGAATTTCCTCGCTTTCTGCTACTCAATTTACGGTAAAAAGGTCTGATTTCGAGTGATTCGCAACGACTGATAGAAATTGTGCTTGTAGTGCAACTTCAGTCAAACTTTGCACGAAATTTCACTATCGGGAAAACACTTTTGGAGAACTTAACTGGTGAATTAGATGCAACTAACATAAAGCAATTCAAAATAAATCTGTTGATACATCTTTCTTTGGGTAGTGTCTAAGTTTACTCGCTCGTTCGTTCGTTAGATTTTTTACGATGGCTTGTAGACGGCACGTAAACCAATTCAATAACAAAGTTGTGTAAACCCAATTGTAAGCCAAATTATCGCAGGAAAAAAATATAAGTTATTTGCCGGCTTAGGGTCGGTCCGTATAGTTAAAAACTGTGACCTCGGTCACAGTTTTTCACTATACGGACCTCCCAGCCGGCAAATAACATATATCTATTCGTGGATCTATTTGAAGAAAACAATATCTTGACGGGAAAACAACGCCAATACTATATGGAAACTCAAGGGCTGTTTAACAACAAAAAACTATCAAAGAAAACATAAGTTATTGTTTTCTCGAGGCACAAAAAACGTCTTCGGAAAAAGTCAAATCAGTCGTCGAAATTACATTGTTACGGCCTCTGGCACAGAAACAATCGGCAAACAAGTTGGCAAACTGTTGGGGACAAATAGAACTTGCCTCTATTCTCGCCAACTTTTTCACCAACTTTTTCGTGTTGGTAAACTCGTATCTGACGTGTGAACGGTTGGCCTACATGTGTTGGTAATTTTCAACCAATCAAAACGAGCTCTATTCACGTGATTTATTTGCGTGACACTTCACAAAGTGGGGGACGCGAGTCAACACTTTTTAAATTTAATCTCAAAGCGGTTCACAATTGTTTGGCTGTTGGGGACGTTTCATCTATAGCCTACAAAGATACTAAAAACAAACAAAACAAAACGGAGGAGCGCGCGGACAACCTTGGTTTCGTCCAAACCTTTCTAATTCTCCACCATTGGTCAAAACTGGTCACGTGGTACGATCTCGCGCGGGCACTATCTGTCAATAGAATGCCCTAGGGCGACTATCAGACGATAGTGCCCGCTCAGCGAAAGTGGCTCATCAAAGGCAGCTTTCTCCTACAGTTTTTTTCGATAAGATGAAAAGAATTTTTCGTCCCATGTCGATTTTAGTTAGAAGAGAGCGAGAGAAGTATTTTTTAGCCTGAAAACTGAAGTAAACTACGGTACAGTAAAACGTCCAGCGGGGAAAGAGGTTTCAAGATTCGAGGTTTCCTCTTTTCTTTAGAAGTCAATAGTTCACATAAAATGTTTTATACATATCATCTGAAGAAGATACAACGGGAAATACGAAACACCTAATGGCTAAATAGCGGTTGGAAATTTTGATAAATAAATTCTTGTCGTTTTCAATTTTGAGGCATGCCGCGACGGGAAAATTTAGTGGTGAACAATAAAGACAAGAGAGTGCTAATGTCTCGGAACTATCGGTCTGATAGTTGCCCCTTGAAAATTTGATGTTCTTAAAAGTAGCATATTTGCCCTCGAAGCTTCGCTTCTCGGGCAACTATTTGTTTTAAGACCATCAAATTTCCGCGGGGCAACTTCCTCGACAGAAACACTCTATTGTTTAAGGTGGCCGAACACAGTTTCCGCGCGTGCTTTTGCTGATACAATATTTAGCACGTGCACAAGGATTTCAAAGAAAAAATATGCCGTCAGTAGAGCGATCATTTTATTTACTCAACACCCGCACTATCTGTGTTGTTTTTCTCTATAATTGAACGCAGTGTATTGATGGCTTTAGTCTTTTATTACAGAGATATGTTAGAAAAGGTAACGATGCAAAGAACCCAGCAATTTTCAGCTTTTGTTTGTTGAAAGAACCCAGTTAAATGCAACGCATGCGCAGTTGCTCGAAAAATTGAGACCGATTGCTTTAGCAGAAACATGCCGATTTCTAACGATCCAGTCGTTAGAATGTCAAGAAATTTGGCAGAAAAATAGATCAGAGACCACGTGACTGATCTATCAAAAAAAATCTGAAATTTGACATAGGGAATTTTTGATAATACAGAAAACGATTAACGGCGAATTACGAAAAATCGCCCATGTCAAAATTTTATTAGAACCGTGTTGACAGAAGGGATTTAATGTCATTTCTTAGTGTGCAAAATATGAAAACAATCTAACGACTGGATTTTTTTAAATAAACAAAAACCATTATTTAAGCCTTGTTTTTAATCAGCCCTGTTGCCATGGCAACAGTACACACCCTAGTAAAAATGCGAGAATAAATATTTCTGTGGTTAACCTTGACTCTTGCAAAAAATGGGCGCCATAGCATAAATAGTTTAAAAGTTATGGTGAATTAGGCATAGGCACTTGAAAACTGTGTTCGGCCACCTTAAATAGAACGTGAGTAGCGCAGTGAGTAGCGTAGCCAATCAGAGGACGTCATTCGTGATAGAACGCTAGTAGATTTATACTAAAATTTGACAGAAACACGGTCCATTTTGGTTTTCTGGCTATTTCTTAAATAGAATATGGTCAGTTAAAAATTAAAAACTCGACCCGAAGAACAAAGTCCATACTATTACTTGTTTTCCGGCGGGATTATTTCCGGTCTGAGAATGATTTGAACTTGAAAACTGAAGCATAACTTCAAGTCAATTTTTGAATGCCGTTTGACTAACTTTTAACTGGCTGCAGAATGTAATCTTCAGTATTCTTTCTCTTAACAAAAATTCGTGTAATTTTCATTTAAACATAAGCTAAGCTTGAAGTTTGGATGACATCTTGACATAGATATTTATTCAATATTCATGTTAACTTAATCAAAAGCTACCTTGAAGGAAAAAAAAGTATTTTGACGGGAAAACAACGAAATACTATGGAAACTCAAGGTGTTTTTTTTAACAAAAAAAAAAACTTTCAAAGAAAACATAAGTGATTGTTTTCTCGAAGAACAAAATAAAACGTCTTCGGAAAAATAAAATTAGTCGGTGACGAGTGGTCATATTTTTGTCTGGAGTATGAAAAAATAGAAGCCGGATCATCTTTTTTGCCGGAGGAATAAATTTAAATTCAGTCGCTTGAATGAATTTTAATCTGTGAGGTTAAGCTTATGATAATCGAAAGCGGGGTTGCAGAATAAAATAATGTTTAACATCCTCACTTTTGTCGAAGCGTCAACAAATTCGCGCATTATAAGTTAAATAACGGTCGAAGTTGCAATGACTTCCTGACAAAAATATGTATCAACTTTTACGCTACCTTTATCACGAACCCACTTGGACGAAAACGTATCAAGAGGATAACAACGAAATCAATGTTTAAATTCTCAATAACTGGCGTACCTAAACAAAGATAAAGAACAGGACGGAAGATGTCCTGGACATTCCAGGCTTTTACCTGAGTGATTGTTAAAACATAAGTTTGGAACATTTCTTTCGTTGGAATAAAATATTCACCTGAGAACAGGCGCGTGCACGTGAGATAGGAAGTTATTTATATGTGTGTAATTTGAACGAGAAGTCTTCGTAGTAATAGTAAGAGGAGTCAAACTGACAGAAACGAAAATCGCTCTGAATGGCTCATCTCTCACAGCTGCGGCGTTAGAGACACAACACACCATCCTTTATTTACAAAGTGTTGACTCCCAAGGAGGTGCTATTTCGGCGGCACATCTCCAGCTGCTGCTGTCAATACTGTCCTGATATTTTCCATAAGCCTTGACAGATGAAGTCATCCATTGTGCTTTAAACATGGATGTTGTTGGGCTCGTTTTTCTGTCTTGGATTTCAATAATGCTTCATCCAACGCACCCAGCGGGTGATGTCCAGGCTTTTTGTGTAGTGGTAGCAAACGTCTTCTACATGTGATGGCTTAAATATGAACATATAGATATTAACTTTTCGCTCATGGACTGAGCCTAAGCTTTTCTGTTTAATCTGCTGCTATGAAGTTAATTATCCTTTGCGTCCTGTAGACTAACTAATAAATAGAAAAAAAAACGCCTTTCTCGCAGAAAATCATGAATATTAATAATCAAAGGAGACCCATGCCCAAACTCGTGGATTAAGTAATCTAGAGATGAAACATGTTGGTAAACTTGCAATTATTGGTGCATTTTTAAAGGCTGTTAAAACAAGCTGCACTTATAAAGCATAGGCTAAAACAAGTATGGAGAACAAAATAAAAACAAAACAAGTATGGAGAACACAACTTTAATCTAAACTTCACTCGATGTCTGTTGAACATGGACACTGACTCGAGATAAAAAAAAAAACTTAAGTGCTATAAACTACAAAGTCATGAACAAAGATACTGCTTGATTGAACGTTGGATCTCGCAGGAGATTTAATCAGCCAAACTTGAAAAGTAAAATGATAATAATTAACTCAATGACTACTACAAGGCTGACACAACGTGTTATATTTATAACAATATTTTGGGTTATCAGACCAGCTATCTTCATGTTTAGATGTTAGTCAATTATAAAATTAGGTGATGGACAAAACACTGACCCTCAGACCATGGACTGCTCAAATGGACTACCCCTAAAATGGACTACTCCTAACAATAGTATTTTAAATGAGTACTATTTAAAGTTGTAAGCTGCTATACCTTGCTTGTTTTGTTCTGGAACCACTGAACACAAAATAGATGTAGTAGAAAGTAGATTTCGGTTGTTGAGTATAACTATGGCTTAGTTAGCTGTATTTTTTACCATGTTCCAGGCTCAGGACCCTGACTTATAATTCATTTTTCAGCCATTATTCTTGTCATCTCCTATCATGTCATCTTTTAGCTTGTGCATGTGTAGTGGCTGACAGAATCACATGGAGTAAAATTGACAATAACTGTGTGGCATTATACCCAGGGGATACTCCCAGAAAGGCTGGGTGGGGGTATGCGGACCACTTCCCCAAACTCTTACCCCATTCATGATCAAAATCTGTGATTTTTGTCACACTATTTATGACCTGGCAAAACATTTGATACCCTATTTATGACCCTTGCAGCTGATACAGTTACCCTAAACATAAGTTATGAAGGGCTTTTGGTGATGGTCTTTTTGATAATAATTATAAAATAGTAGCTTCTTACAAGAAACATACCCAATATTTCCAGACTAGAGTGCTAAAACCATACCCTATTTATGACCAAAGTGGCTGAAAACCCCTATCCTTTTGGGGTTGCACATACCCATATAGCCCATGAAAGGGAGTAACCCCCCTGCACTATTTAACTTGTGCTATTCCTAAATCAAATATTAGACTGGGTTCCTCACTCACTGTTCAATGGCTTTTCAAGCTTTTCATGTTTACACTTGTATGATCCTGATACTGAATGCTACCTCTGATTGATAATAGTCGTTGATAATCAAATGATGAAGTTTCATAAAACGAGTTTACGGTTTTCGAATTAATTTGTGTCCAGCAGTTGTTTATTTCAAGTACAATTATTCAAAATGGTGGCTAGAGGCTGTACAGAATAAACATAAGCAGAAGTTGTGTGTAATTTAATTATACTAGCAGCTAAGAACATTAAATAGTACTCCTTTGAATTATTATTTTTAGGTGTAGTCCATTTAAGGGTAGTCCATTTGGGTAGTCCTTTAGGGTAGTCCATGGACTGGGGGTCAGTGTTTTGTCCATCACCATAAAAATTATATTACAATATTATATAATCATTAATGGTGCCAATGTTTGTCCTGTCAGTTCAATAGCTGTTTCTTCATAAAAATTGTTTCTTTCGCTCATATAAGTTCATTGAGATCGACAAATAAGACACATAATTTCTCATCAAAGCTTACCACATTTGTAGCATGAGATTTACTCATTTTCAGGTCACTTTCCCGCAAACAAATGCTCATCTCTTCGTCATATTTAACACCTGGACGAGTCAAATGTCCATGAAATTCAGCCTTCGAGTTGGCCATTGTATTAAGTCGAACATTCGAAGTCAACTCCTCTTCAATTTAGCGAAACACCTAATAAATTAAAAGCTACGAGGCTGCCGCGAAGCAGCCTTTGAGTGAGTAATCGGGCTGCACAGTAACTACTCCACCATGGCGTCTGGCTCGGTTACTATTCCAACATGGCATCAGGCTCGGTTACTATTCCAACATTTCGTCGGGCTACCTCGGGCGCTCTCGTTCGGGCTGACTAATTACGAAGAGTGTCTACACCTAAGTGAGTGAGTGAGTGACATCGAAGTCCCCGCAAGAAACTCGTTTCTACGCTTCGCGTATCCACGAGTTTAGAAAGGCTCTCGACTTTTAATAGAGGATTAAGTTTTTGTTAATGATAGATGAATTTGAAATACTGCATTTTCAAAACGGTATAAAGATACCTTCTGTCCTAACTTTTAGGTCATCTTATGGTGAAAACATCTCTTTTTAATTTCTTTACTTGTGTTGCGGTCTTTATGGCAATCAGCGACTGTCTCTTGAGGAAATTTTACAAGTTTGTTAGCACCAACTCTAAGGAAATACTTGAAACACTCGGAAATAAAGAGTTTTTAAGCCGCGAAAGCCGTCCCGCTTCTTCGCTTGCTGGTTCTGTACACTATTCTTTTGACTACGCACAGAAGAAGAGGCTAGAGTCTAGAGTCAAGCTAAAGTCATGAAGTTAGAGTCGCACTCGGCTATTGCCTCGTGCAACTTTTACGCTTCTAAGCAACTCCTGCGTGCATCCATAACTCGATAGTTTCACTCTGCTGGCTTACCATTTCTTAAATGAAATATTATGGTTGTATATAGGCAAAGCCGATTACACGGGATTCCGCGGAGCTTTTACGGTAATCTGTCCGAAGAACTATTTATCTTGAGAATTAAATCTTTTTAGAAAACAGCCCTAAGAAAATACGCGCGCTGATTGGTTCAAGGTGGCTCGTAATAGTTTTCATTTTCCCCAGACTCGAGATAATGTGTCTCTTAACGGCATCAGTGCTGTTGAGACTGTTCACGATTTGTCAAATAAGACGTTTGATAATTATTCAAGATTGATATTACAATTTACTAAATCAACGGATACCTCTCCTAATCATCTATATGTAGATATTGTGATCAAAATGAAAAGTGGAAAATCATATCCACCAAAATTACAGACATACGTGGTGTGTTATGGTGTCAAAGGGCTTCAATCTGATGTCCCTTCAAATGTTTGGGATGCTCTTTGGAGTGTTGATAATGGGAAAATTACGTTCAATGAAGAGATTAATATGGGGAACAAAAAAATAACTGGTGTTGCTGATGCAGTCAATGGAAGTGATGTCATCACAAAATCACAAATTGATTCTCATATTCAAAATGCTTTAAAATATAGAGAATATTATTATTTCACAAATGAATTAAAACATCAAAATCAAAAAGAAATCAGATTCCCAGAAATTTCAAATTCTTTCCCAATAGAATCAGAATTAGACATTGGTAGCAAATATAATTTAAAAATATCATTGGAAGGTTATTACAAAATAACATATACAGATTATTACAGAGGAACAGGTTTATTTGAAATTGAGTTCAACCAAATCAATCTTTTCAGAACAGCACTCATCAATAAAGACAATTGGACACCATTCACAATAAATTGTGTAATAAAATGTCAAACTAAGGGTATTTACAAATTATCTTACACTGGTGTTTCACCAAGTTTACTTGGAAAGG
This sequence comes from Platygyra sinensis, assembly GCA_019787425.1. Taxonomy (NCBI): domain Eukaryota; kingdom Metazoa; phylum Cnidaria; class Anthozoa; order Scleractinia; family Merulinidae; genus Platygyra; species Platygyra sinensis. Next base: position 14,106 of record JAHPZR010007376.1, on the reverse strand, counting down.
GATACAGTACATTTTTCATCCAATATATAAAACAAATACAATATTAATATACACAATTCATATATGGGAATACATGGGTAATTGAATGAAAATATATAAAAAAATATATATAACCAATATATATGATGCTTTCGGTCGATTCTATAGCCGCTATTCATCAGACCGGGGGTATACATATGCCATACCTAGTATTCTAACACCAACATTCATAAAAAGATCCCCATTGTGTGGTCAGATTTCCGGATTATTATATTGTGTCTCCAACAAAATCGTAGTATAAACAATATATATATGAAAGAATCACGAAAAAATATATTCAACTGGAATCATATTTCAGATGAATTGACAGAAGAACAGATTGAAGAATTAAAGTCTTACTACTGCACATATCATAAAAAGTGTTTTGCCTACAAACAAGCATTAAAAAGATTCAAAAAACATAAATTACTTGGGAACTCATTATCCATCATATTTGCATCCGGTGGTTTAGCTTCCAGTATAGCAACCGGTGGTATTAGTTTGGTTGCCATCAGCACTGCAGCGCTTTTGATTCAGGGTTGGATGTCGCATAAAAACCTTGATCTTAAAATCCAAAATTGTACAAATGCTTACCAAAGCTATCAACATTTGCTAAATGAAATAAAAGATATGATGAGAAGTGGAAATTTCAATTCATCTCATATTTACAACACAATGAGGAATATTGATGATTATGTGACAGACAACAGTCCTATTGTTGATAAATATTTGGTGAAATATGATGAAAAATTCATTTGTTAATTATCAACTGAATTCTATCACCTATCAATGATTGAACCTTTTCCCAATATCGTTCATAATATTTTAGCGTCCTCTTAGACTTTGTTATAAAGATATCTTTGTAAGGAAGCCCGAGCATCTTGAATAATTGCTTGAGGATGAATTTGATGCTTATTATCCGTTTTTTCCCATGATTAACTTTATGAAGAACACTATCAATCTCAATGAATACTTTATGCATCTGATTCCTTTGTTTATGAGTCAATTGAATATCATTCTCAATGGATATACTATATAACACATTATCAATATGGTAATTTCGATGATATCTCGATTTATGTTTTATCAGATGCATATTTTCATAGAAATTGAAGCACTCTGTGACATAATCACAACCATGAACTAAACCACAATTTATACAGATATTCATACCATTTACATTTTCCATATCCTGTTCACAACAAGACAGATGAACAGATTTATTCACAACTACTAATACTTGATAACAAAAGGGGCACATTGGTTCACTCATATTCTTTAATTCATCATGGATTACAGAATTACAAGCCATCTTATATTATTATATGACATAATATAATTTTAGTGCAATTTTATATTTAAAATGTTGAGTTTTGTGACATTAAGTGAAGTGAAACTACAAAGTGAATATTTTTTTGAAAAAAAATTTTTTAAAAAATTTTTATTTCTTAAAAAATTTATGATCTGAGTGTTGTTAGATGGTGATTGGTTAAGAAAAATCGTACGACCATGATCTGATCAAAAAACAATGGTTCAACATTGAGCAGATGTCTTATTCATATTGAAATTTTTAGTTTTCATGTTATAAAATATTAATTTAGTTTTCAATTGCTAAGTTGCGGGAATTAATGATAGTTTGACTGATGTCCCTGGTTTTGGTTTTGGTTCTAACTCCTACCCTTATATTTAATTCCTATATTTTCATTTTATATTTTCTGATTATAGATTTGGTTTCAGTATTGGTTCAGATTTAATTCCTATATTTTCATTTTATATTTTCTGATTATAGATTTGGTTTCAGTATTGGTTCAGATTTTATTCTTTAAAATTTGAATCAGATTTTGTTTTATATTTTGAAAATCCAATTTAGAAAACTCTGCTGGAAAATGTGCTGGTAAATTATGCTGGTACCCCCAACTACTATACTACTACTGAGCATAAAAGCAAATCGCATCGTGTATGTAGACGTGATCATCAACCGAGCAGAATACCAATACCAAGCTTGAAAAGTTTAAGGAACAACAGCAGAAAGGTTAGAGAATTTGTCTATGCTCATGTTGTTTCATGTATGCCCGTGTGATCTACATTGTACTGTTATGTTAATTCTAATAAACTATTAAATAAAAAGAAGCTTAACTTGAACTGTCCTGAGAAAATTTTTCAAAGTATAAGAAAGATAAAATATCGTGCCAGTTGATATTTAACATTGTTTTCTTGTAACATACTGATGTGTTCTTGCAAAGCCCATAAAACAAATTACTGCAACTATATATTAAGTAGAGACATAGAAAAAAAACCTGGTCCTCCAATGTATGTTGAACCTTACTCAACAATAGCAGCTCCAGATAGTCAAGGTAATGAGTTATTGTTTGGACAGAATGCAGGACAACAATGTGTTGCAATGAGTTTGTGCTCTTTGATTTACAATAACACACAGGGGATCAGCTCTACAAAGGATCTTACACAATAATGAATATTGTAAATCAGTTTTATTCAAGTTTGTCACGATTAGCCACACAGGCATTTTTAATGCAGTCGGAACTGATTACCAACAGCATTAAATGTATTTGATATTGATTATCAACTGGGATACAGTGAACGCTTATCTGGCACTGTTCACCAAGAAACTGCTATAGAGGGATATCAGTACTGTACCTTTACGAAGAGCCTTTGAGTCGCTCATATCTGAAAAACTACACCAATTTCATATTAACAGTAAGGTGTATTGCTGTTGCAATCTATTGTAATAGTGACATGGGGTTCAAAATATTTGATTCTCATGCGAGCTATTTGTATGGTAGATGGCAACCTCAAGGTACAGGTGTTCTTCTCGAACTACCATCCCTTGATAGTTTAGTCCATTATTTTCAGAGTATACATAACAGTGCCATATTTGAAGTTAGAGGAGTACAAATTAAGAATTTTCAAAATGGGATGGTTTCCCAAAACAATGTCAATGAAACCTCAAACTTCAATCTAAGCTGTGTTGTAGCTCTATACTCTCTTTGCTACTAGTATAATGAAACAATGTAATTACTGGAATTACAACTCATCTTTACCCACCATTGTAGACAGTGGCAAAACAATGCGTCGTAAATCAAGGTTAGAACACAACTAGCAGTATCACCCGCTAATCGTCCAAAAGTTGTAAATGTTTGTGGAACTGAAGTAAATTTAGCTAATTTGTTTGAGAGTGAGGGAATATTATAACTGATTCACTTCAAAGCAGGTCAGTTCTCAATAATAGTGAATGTACAGGGTTCTTGATATCGTTTTCCTCGTATTGCATCAGTTGTATATCTTTAAACCAACAAAACGATCAAAATATAAGGCATTACAGAATACAGTTTGTCGACAGAAATGAAAGAAAAAGAATGGTGAATAATCATAGACAAAAACCAGGGACTATAAAGCAATGGAGCCAGCCAAGAAAAAACTATTTTTTGAGAAAAAAACAAGCTAGAGTTATGAAAAATAAACAGGAAATACAGGAAAAACTGTCCCAAAAATAAAAAAGCAATGGATACTGTTAAGAAACAACAACTGCTAGAGAAAATGGCACAACAATATAAAACTATGGATTCTGGTAAGAAACAAGAGTTGTTAAACAAAAAAGCACACAAATACAAATGAATGGATGCTGCTTCAAGACAAGAGAAGTACTGGAGAAGCGGAAACAAAAATGTTGTATTGGTAATAATAAAACTGTAGATCTGTGTATTGAAGAGTTTAACAGGAAAATAAAGGAAGACCCATATAATATATGTTGTACATGTAACAGTTTATAAGAAATCTGTCTTAAAATTCCTTACAAATTGTTCTAGTTGGAGGACAATTTCTACTATTATACCCTTCAAATATTATCATCACGTAATGAGTAGGTATATAATCCTGAAAAAATATTAAAACTAATATAATTTTACAGTTTGTCTTTTTCCTCACTACTTATATACAGAATGAACACTATTTTACTCATTATAAACGCCTACAAACTAAATACTAATTTTTCAATAAAGGGCAAACGAAGTTTCAAGTTTCAAGTTTTATTATTTTACACTGTTTACACTGAGAAGAGATACAACTTAATATAACATAGTTTACAATAATACAGAAATAAAAATACAAACAAAAGTTAGCTAGCAAAAAACACTATTTAATCGTGTACAATGACCAAAGTAGCCAATGAGCTTTCGAGTTGGTCACTGTCATGTGTAAAGATAAGTTGGCGTTGGCCGCATGTTAAGTATATTTGAAATTAATAGCTACCATAAAGACGATATCATTATTGTAAGAGAAAAAAGACAAGCTAGAAAAAAAAGAGACGAAATGATGTCCTACATATTGTGCATCATTATCTTATATAGCTAGCAGTTAAATTATGGTCAGTTTTGAGTGCTCAATAGGAATCTCTTATACTGCTTTTTGAAGAGCATGTATGAAAAACATTTAAATTCTAGTGGGACAGATTCCCAGATTTTTTGTTGCAGAGAGTTTAAATGTAGATGTACTATAACTAGTGCATACTGATGGCTTAAAGAAGTTTTGATTTGAAGCATACCTGGTATTGTATGAGTGGATCTCTGATGCAGGAGTAAAAATATTCAGTAGTACAGCTGGGGTGTTACGTTTGTCATTCTTAAATTTATATGCAAAAAGTGATACTTTTAGTCTGTAGATATTTTCAAATTTTTAATTTCAAGATTCCAAGAAGGTTATAAGGGGTGACATGTTCTCTGCCATTAGCAAAGAACATGCTTCGTATACATCTATTCTGCTTAGTGCTGATTTTATGTAATCTCCTTTTGTAAGTAGCACCCCAGCTGGCAAGACCATATTTTAAAGGGACAGTATCACAGACTGCGCGTGCCCAGGTAATGCAAATGTAAATGTAAATGTAAATGTAAATGTAAATGTAAATGCCAATTTAATGTCAAACACAGGGAGTGCTTGCGCGATCACCCGAGCCAGAGGCTCATGATAAAGTGCTTAACAATTCCAGATCGAATTGGACTTTGGAAATAGTGGTTTTTGAGGAGAGGGGAAAACCGGAGTACCCGGAGAAAAACCTCTCGGAGCAGAGTGAGAACCAACAACAAACTCAACCCACATATGACGCCGGGTCCGGGAATCGAACCCGGGACACATTGGTGGGAGGCGAGCGCTCTCACCACTGCGCCATCCCAGCTCATAGAAAAGTGGTCCGACGTTTTCAAGTTTGTGACGTGTGAAAAAAATAGCGTCAACAAGCGGAGGACAGAATCCTCACGGTCAGGGAGGCCGTAGAAACAACTCTGGCCGTAAGAAGGTTTTTAATTCGGGCAGCGGCATGAAACAGGAACGCCGGAAGTCGAGAAGAAGAATTCGGCTCGAAGAAAATACCTACAAATCGTGGTTACAAGGCAAATTTAAAGCACGTACAGTTCAACAAATAACCGCGAGTTCGCGATAAATTTATTGTTGTTAGAAAATCGTAGACGGTAAGCTTACATTAGCTTGGTTCTCTTCTTTTTTGCTTTACTATTATTTAAGTGTATGTAAAACTTTTAAAACATGTTGTTTCTGTCTGTAGGGTATCAATCAGATATTGTTGAATCGCGGAACAGGAAGCGAAGCATTTTCACGCGCGTGGTAACAAAACTACAAGTGGATGAATCGGGACAACAGCAAAGGACGGCTCTTCTGGAAATGTATCAGGTAGGAAACTGAACATGGTAATATCCTAAAACAAGTTAAAGTTTGGAGGCGAAGACTCCCTTGAAATCAATAAATTCGTATATTTTACACAGGATCTTCGACCTGTACTCCTGCGAAGTCTCCCAGTTCCTTTCACCCGGCTTCAGCAGCCATTTCTCTTGAATCTCGGCAACTGGTAAATCTCCCATTCACGATGTCACTTCGTAACAATTGTAAGCTCTTCCAGCTGTTTTACAATAAACAGATAAGCCAAGTTCGTGATTTTTAGCTTAGATATCGAAACAGTGATGAAAATAACCTGAAATAGCAGATAGTTACTTACACTTCTTGTTTATTCGGAATTGGGGAAACATATTTTAACCTATTTAGTTCAAACTCACCATCATTTTCCGACGATGTATTGAATGTGTTAACAGCTTGTCAGGGGTGTTTTGACCAAGAAGAATAACAAGTCCAACCACTCATGTTATGTTTATTCATATTTTCTGTTGATTTTTAATGGATTCAATCGTACATTCTACATATGTTGTATGTCAATATTATTATAAGGTACTATTGATGGTTTTTATAACCTAAAATAACTGATCACTGCTGTAGAGTCAAATACCTGTGTGACTTCATATACTCTAGTTATAGTTCATGATCCACAGATGCATGATTTAAAAAAGGCGATTTTGCTGTTTATAATTACATGCCTTACAAAGTCAGAAGCTACCTAGAAGAAGTTGACTGGAATTACCACCTTCACCTTTCTGTTGCTACCAAGAAAGCAGGTGAACAGCTTTTCAGTAGATCGAGAGTATAACCAACAAACAAAACAATGGGATATTAAAATTGTCAAAGCTGCTAAGGGGTATGAATTTATCCATCTCCTCATTGCCTAATGTTTCATGCCAGGATCCCAGGATGTTGATCTGTTTGCAAAGCATGTATCACTCAACGAACGTGATCCACGTTTGTAAGCACCAACTATTGCTGCCAAGCAACCATCTCCCACAGCAGAGCAAATTAATTACTGCAGCAGATTTGGTTTGCCATCATAGAGCTCAGAGGATATGAAAGCTGAAGAGGAATCTTCTCCCATGGAACATTGATTAGGGCAAAGAGTTGCCAAAGAACTGTGGTTCAGAATCTGGGTCTTTTTATTAAAGGCATGCAGTCATATTTTATAGCTTTATAGCTCTATTTGTACAATATTGTAAATTGGATTTAATGGTGGTGGTGTTAGCACTGTCAGTTTTAGTGAGAGCAAAGATCCTTAATGCTATTACATGTATAATGGAGTAAACCTTATTGTTTTGGCTTGTACTGTGTCTTTACGACAAACATGAAAAGTTACAAAAGATAGTCGGTATCATGAACAAAGAATCCCTGCTCTCATCTAAGATACCTTTCCTTTACACTTGAAGACGTCACTTTGTGAATGTCTAAGGACTCCGACTGCTCATGCTATTCGCATTATAAACTTACCCTGTTCTTGCACGGCTTGTCTTTACTGCCACATCGACAATGGTCTCCACAGTGCACTTTACGGCCTTTACAAAGGCAATCACGATTACTCGTACTTTTTCGCCTGGTGCTGAAAAATTTGCATTTACAGCCTTCTGATTGACCTTCCTTAACGGAAAAACATTCGATTTTGTGGTTTCTGATTTAAAATTACTTATATAGCCCAAGTTTAATATTTAGAGTTACCGAAGAATCCAAACCACGAATCCATACCTGTAATGGCGGGAAATTACTGCGCTAGTGCTCCGAGGCATTCTCGTCCCCAGAGGCCGCGATCCTTTTGGTCAGTGACGGAGATCGCGACCTCTGGCTAGCTCCAACACCGGAAGTCCGTGATTCACGGACTTACCGTCACTCTGCGCATGCTCAGAGTCAAGTCTGACAAATCTGATTGGTTCTGGTCTCAATCTATTGTGTTTACAAAGCCATTCAAAACCGGAATGTCGTTGGACTGGGCCAGAGGTCGCGATCTCCGTCACTGACCAAAAGGATCGCGGCCTCTGGGGACGAGAATGGCTCCGAGGCAGAAAGTCACGCATGCGCAACTCGTGGGACTGTCCCTTAAAGTATGGATAAATAAGGGTATAGTATAACTGTTTGAGCATATGAAAATAATAATAATAACATAAAAATAATAAATATTTTTATAGCGCTTATACTTTTCAGTGCTAAGATAGTGCCTAAGCTTATTGATTATACCTACATTCTTTGCTAATTTATTATTTAAGTGTTGAATTTAGGGTCCCCACTGTAGATGCTCATCAAGGTATATACCTAGATACTTAATATAACTTTTGCAATCAATATTATGGATATTTAAATATATTTTTTTTCTTTGATGATGTTATTAACATATAATTAGTTTTCTTAAAATTTACAGATAACTTATTGATAACACAGTACTTTAAAACTAACTTAATCTCTTCATTCATTTTAAATTCAACCTCATTTGGGTTGCTACCGGTAAAGAAATATTAGTATCATCTGCAAACATTCTAAAAGAAAGCTTCTCAGAGGAATTTGGTAAGTCATTAATATGAATAACAATGGCCCAAGGGTTGAACCCTGGGGAACTCCACATGTAATAGTTTCCATACTGGATTCAGTTTCATCAATCTTTACATATTGAGTGCGATTCCATAAGTAGCTTTCAAACCATTTAAATGGAGTTTCACGGATTCCATAAGTATATAATTTAGAGAGCAGAATATCATGATTAACTGTATCAAATGCCTTCGAGAAATTGTGGAATGTTGCTGTGTAACCGCTCTTCCAGTAGTTTTCCAGAGAGAGTTCGATCGGCATACCACGTTGTGAATAGCATGGAATATTAAAGTAAGTTAGTCTTCGAGTTTGGCTCGTTTATTGACTCGAAATACTACAGAAATCAAGAAATAGGCCACAAGTAATTTGTTTGTTATCAATAGCTGAGTTCAAGTTATCAGTAATTTCTAAAATAGCATGTTCGGTAGAATAACCTTTCCTAAAGCCAAACTGATATTTATATATAATATCATTTTTTTTTCCAAAAACAGGTAGAGCTGATTATATATTAATCGCTCTATCACTTTACTAAAGGATGAGAGTGTGGCAATATAGGTCTGTAGTTCCCAGTATCAGTGACCTCACCCGACTTATAAATAGGTGTAACTCTTGATATTTTAAACACATCAGGTACTATCCCATCAGCGATAGATTGGTTGTAGATATATGTAAAGGGTATTTATAGTGGCTCAGAGGCAATTGTAAGTAATTTATTTGGAATATCTAGTGAAGTTTTATGTTCAGTTAGATTTTGGAAAAGTCTACAAACTTGTGTTACCTCAACAGAGGACGTGATAAAACTTGAGACTGGTGACTTATTTATGTATTTAGAAGGCTCCTCATCATAATGATCAATGGTGCTTGCCAGGCTTGGGCCTACACTAATGAAATTAATACTTGTTAAATTGTTCTGCAATATCCAAGTTATTGGTAAAAGTCTTATTATGCTTACGCAAATACAAGAACAAAAATCAAAGTTTCTTTCCAACATAAAGACCGAGTGAACGCAAATATGCGTCTGGTTTTCAGTAGTTCTGATTCTGGACCGTGCGTGGCCTATTTGGTCAGGATACGAGATGAAGTGCTTTTGTCGATAACTGAGAAAACAATTATTTATTCTGTTCACGGTCACGACTTTGAATCGCCTTGGCACTGAGATGAATTCTCAGTGGGAACAGCCATATTTCATTGGCTACAATTTCATTACATTTGTTTACTTACACCCGCTTTCAGTGTTACGTACATGAGCGACATCTCCGTTCATCTTTCGACATGCTATGTAACGGCTGTTTAACTGTGAAACAGGCAATTTTTAAACTCGTGGATACGCGAAGCGTGGAAACGAGTTCCTTGCGGGGACTTCGATATGCAAATGTGTCACTCACTCACTCACTCAGTCACTCACTCACTCACTCAGGTGTAGACACTCTTCGTAATTAGTCGGTCCGAACGAGAGCGCCCGAGCTAGCCCGACGAAATGTTGGAATAGTAACCGAGCCTGATGCCATATTGGAATAGTAACCGAGCCCGACGCCATGTTGGAGTAGTAAAGCTTCGTAGCTTTTAACTGATTAGGTGTTTCGCGAAATTGAAGAGGAGCTGACTTCGAATGTTCGACTTAGTACTATGGCCAACTTGAAGGCTGAATTTCATGGTCATCTGACTCGACCAGGCGTTGAATATGACGAAGAGATGAGCATTTGTTTGCTGGAGAGTGACCTAAAAATGAGTTAATCTCATGCTACAAATGTGGTAAGCTTTGATGAGAAATTATGTCTCATTTGTCGATCTCAATGAACTTATATGAGCGAAAGGAACAATTTTTTTATGAATGAAACAGCTATTGAACTGACAGGACAAACATTGGCACCATTAATGATTATATAATATTATAATATAATTTTTTATGTGATGGACAAAACACTGACCCCCAGTCCATGGACTACCCAAATGGACCACCCTAAAATGGACTACACCTAAAAATTATAATCCAAAGGAGTACTATTTAATGTTCTTAGCTGCTAGTATAATTAAATTACACATAACTCCTGCTTCATCCTGTACAGCCTCTAGCCACCATTTTGAATAATTGTACTTGAAATAAACAACTGCTGAACGCAGATTAGTTCGAGAAGCGTAAACTCGTTTTATCAAATTTCATCATTTGAGTGTCAACGACTATTATCAATCAGAGGCACCAATCAGTATAAGGATCATACAAGTGTAAACATAATAACTTGAAAAGCCATTGAAATGTGAGTGAGGAACCCAGTCTAATATTTGATTTATGAATAGCCTAAGTTAAATAGTGCAGGGGGGCTACTCCCTTATATGGGCTATATGGGTATGTGCAACCCCAAAAGGGTAGGGTTTTTCAACCATTTTGGTCATAAATAGGGTATGGTTTTAGCACTCTAGTCTGGAAATATTGGGTATGTTTCTTGGAAGAAGCTACTTTTTCATAATTATCAAAAAGACCATCACCAAAAGCCCTTCATAACTTATGTTTAGGGTAACTGTACCAGCTGCAAGGGTCATAAATAGGGTATCAAATTTCTTGCCAGGTCATAAATAAGGTGACAAAGATCACAGATTTTGGTCATGAATGGGGTAAGAGTTTTGGGGAAGTGGTCAGCATACCCCCACCCAGCCTTTCTGGGAGTATCCCCTGGGTATAGTGTCACACGGTAATAGTCAATTTTATTCCATGTGATTCTGTCAGCCACTACACATGTACAAGCTAAAAGATGACATGACAGGAGATGACAAGAATACTGAATGGCTGAATAATGAATTATAAGTCAAGCTCCTGAGCCTGGAACATGGTAAACAAGACAGCTACTGTAACTAAGCCGTATTTATACTGAACAACGGGAATCTGGTTGTCTATTTTGTGTTCAGTGGTTCCAGAACAAAACAAGCAAGGTATAGCAGCTTACAACTCTAAATAGTACTCATTTAGAATATTACTGTTAGGAGTAGTCCCTTTTAGGGGTACATATGAATGTTGTGCCGCGTAGCACTGGGAACACAAATGGTGAGACAGAGAATTAACTCTGAAGTGTAAATTAAAGTGCTACTTAAACCCATGAATAACCCACTGGGCGTTAGCCCTAATAAAGGGAAACAGGGAACCACACGAGGCTCAGTCGGCAGAGTAACGGTAGATCTAATCCGTAGGTCGTGGGTTCGATTCCCACCGAGGTCAAAAGATTCTTTCTTTGCCTCGTGTGGTTCCCTGTTTCCCTTTATTAGGGCTAACGCCCAGTGGGTTATTCATGGGTTTAAGTAGCACTTTAATTTACACTTCAGAGTTAATTCTCTGTTTCACCTTTTTGGGGAGTCCATGGACTGGGGATCAGTGTTTTGTCCATCACCTAATTTCATATTTCAGTAACATCTAAACCTGAAGATGGCTGGTGTGATAACCCGAAATATTGTTATAAATAAAACACGTTGTGTCAGCCTTGCAGTAGTCTTTGACGTAATTATTCTCATTTTACTTTTCAAGTTTGCCTGATTAAATCTCCTGCGAGATCCAACGTTCGATCAAGCAGGATCTTTGTTCATGGCTTTGCAGTTTATAGCACTTAAGTTTTTTTTATCTCGAGTCAGTGTCCATGTTCAACCAACATCGAGTGAAGTTTAGATTAAAACTGTGTTCTCCATACTTGTTTTGTTTATTTACGTACATTCATTTGAACTCTGAGTGGGATGTGAAATGCATGAATTCCCAATTACTGTCTTTTGTTTACATTTTTGCTTCCTGATTGAAAAGATAGCAAGGGGAAAGAAACCCCCTGTGAGCTTGTTGGAACACATTTATGGGTCGACAGATTTTTTGGATGAACACTGAAAATGCTCTCAAAAGAGGCTAATGATGTATTTTACGTGCAATATATATAGGGACAAGTGGTTCCACATTGGAAAAGAAGTGTTGTCTCATAAGAAACCTTTACTATAACCTTGAGTGAAATGCAGTGAGAAAGGTCTGTTCGCACAAAAAGAAAAATGTTCTTAAGAGGGAATGTCCACTAGGACCGAGCCATATCAAAAATATGTGGCACATGATGAAAAATCAAAATTTTTCATATTCTTCCCAGAGGTAGCCTATGGTAAGCCTAGAAACGTGGTGTGATTTTTTTTCTTGAAATATCTTTTCAAACCCGCTAAAAAATCAAAAATTCGTTGCGGTCCCTCGTCTGGTCAAAAACACCCAAAATTCAGTGACTAATACCTTATCATAAACTTCGCTCTGTTTAATCCCCATCAAAACAACACTCCAGTTTGAGCCTGGAAATTTATTTTTGAGGAGTTTACAAGTCTTTTGAGGCCAATTATACTTCTGTGGGTTAATTTTCAAGGTCACGAAGAGCCGCTTAAAATCACTAAAATTCACTTCCTAAAAATTCTTAATTATGCACACTTTTTCAAACGGCAAATTCGCTACTCGGTAAAACACCAAAACACCTAAGATTTTGACGTTTCGAAAGACGAAATGTCAGTGTAAAAGCTGGTATAAAAATTATTTTCGGGCTTTACATCAGCGCTGAGTACTAACGCTCTCAAAATCGTGATAATCACAACACTAACCTGCTAGAAACGAAAACAATAGGCACACGTCTGGGATTCGATATTAAAAAAAGGAACCTGAAAATGTCTTCTTGTATTTGATTTCCTCGGTATTTGGACTTACATTGTAAACTATGGCAGAAAAGTGATGTTTAAGCTTACCTCCTGTGAGACATTACATTCAAACGTTAAGTACTGACATATTCAGAATCCCGGCTACACGCACGATAATCATTGCGGTGCGTGGTGTTCGGGGAAGTACATCATTTTCTCACTGACATTCAACCAATGCGAATCCGAGAAAATCCAGCACATTTCTGTCCCTTGTTCTAAAACAGCAATCCATAAAAGTAGTGAAGCCTTCTAGCGTCAGGCCCTTGCTTGTAAAGAGAAAAGCTTATGTTCTGTTCTTGTCGAAATGTAAATATGGCGTTTGATGTCGACTTCATTTCTGTGTCACGTAATGGTCAATTGATGGGATTTTGTCACGCATTGCCAAAAATTTAATAAGACGTTCAAAGCAAACAATTGTTATTTGAAAGGTTGTCTATAAAGAAAAGAGCTTGTTGTTTAGCGGGGCTGTCTAACGAAAAGATATCGCGCAATTCAATCATAGTCAAACTGTGACAATGGACCAGGGGCACCCAACGACAATTCTCGGAAATATATCTGTTCGGAAGACGATTTGAGATCTAGAATTTTCGGAACATTTTTTGTAAAATTTCTTGCTTGCCTGCTTCTCCTAAGATTTTCGAACACCTAAAATATGGTATAATTGCCTATTTTTAACGGATTTTTACCCTAAAAAGGTCACCTATAATTTTCGGGAGCCTTTTTTCTGGCTGAAATTTTCGAAAAGGTAAGTTTTGATCCCTATAATTTTCGGATCACTAGACTTTCAGCTAGGAAATCCGAACAGATGAAATTTTTTTAGGGGATAAAAATATGCCTATATCTACCGTTTAAATACCAAAATACTTTTAACAATGCTATGTTTTAGTGGTTTTGAACTATATTCTCGTTGGGTGCCCCTGATGGACTAGCGCCTACAAAGCTGCAGTAACGACAGTAACGTTTAATCTTTATCCCATCTGCAACATTATGTGCACAGAAGTTTCCTCTTCAATGATTTTAACAAGGAAAACAAAGCTGGTGCTTATTCGTTTTAAACAAGTTCATTTTCCATTATAGTCGTTAGCTTTTCAATGCATATCACACTTGTGCTAGAAATTGTTTGTTTACATTTCCATACAGCCATTCTTTTACGTT
>JAHPZR010007374.1:0-12456 GCA_019787425.1 Platygyra sinensis | reverse complement strand
TTAACAGAGTGGTTTACAGTGTCGTGATGTAAACCCAGGTTCCTTTGAATTCTATTATAGGCAGGCCATTGATCAGTGTGAACGGTGCTACCGGCACTTACTCTTCGTTGAATTATTGGCAAAAGAGTGGCAGCATTTCTTCTCCTAACATGTTGCAGATGAGGTCGAGCAGGTTGATATTGTGTGTCAAACAGGCCAAGGACCCACCTTTCTCTTCTAGTCCTCCGTCCTCTGTGAAACTATAGTCAAAAAAGGCAAAAAAGCAAGTTCCGCGATCCTGTTTTCGCCTTTATATATTTTTGTATTTAAGAGTATTTGTTACTTTAAGACTGCAGAACATGGTAAGGCCCGTAGCTGGGGTATTTCAAGGGGGGTTCTTATCCATTTGTCTGACGAAAAACGTTTAGCGTAGGGTTTAGGGTTAACCCTAACCCTAGTACAGACAGGTTTAGATTCTCAAACGGGTCTCGTTGGAACCAGCCGACAAACTGTTACAGCACTGTAAAACTGTTTTCACCAGGATTGCATTGTTATTCAGCGTGCGCTTCAGTGACAAGAACTCATCGGGATTCGGAGTAGCATACTTGTTTCACAAAGTTGTTGTGGAAGCCGATCTTATTGTGTTTTCACCCCCACCCGTTTTTCCTTACGAAAATTCCGTAATTTTCATAAAAAATTTGTTATCAATAAATTCGATGAAATAGACAAAATCAATACTGATAATTGAAAAATCGCTAAATATCGGTTACTCACAACAGCCCCCCTTGACGATTTCCGATATATTTAACTAAATTTTATCGACCCCATTTTTTCTATCGATTTTGTCGATTTTGTCAACTGGCTAACTCAGATTTACGATACACCCGTCCACCGAATAGGCTAACATGTGACGTCCTGCGCTGTGTTGTCAGCGCTTGTTTAATTGCAATTCTCAAACTTATTAATAATTCATCAAAATTAAACAAAGGAAATCGTAACCGTGAAGGAAGTTTGGATACCCGGTCGTAATCAGCACAGATTTTGGCGATTTTACTTCTCCGTTTACTCCTTAGTTATTACTCTTTAGTTATTGTTTCTCGAGACAGTGTTTCATCGGCTATCCAAACACCTCGAATCTCGTCAAAAATTTTCAACTCTCTTCTCGGTACGAAACAACTAAAAGTAGTGAGTGTTCGCATCTTGTTTTTGCCGCAACGCATCTTTCTGGTAATTTTTCCACATCTGTTTACTTGCAGTTGGAATTCACGTGTTCCTTTTTCTACGTCTAACTGAGAGAAGACTTAAAGCGAGCCAACATGGAGACAATTTGGAAGATTGAAATTATATTTAAAATCGCGTTTTGGTCATATCGGAATAGTAATTTCTGGCAGACGTTCTTCGGGTGATGTATAGATTCAATTAAATAAAATAAATACAATATCTTAATTGAGCACTCCCCCAGTGGGCTTTTCAGGGCCAATGGAAACAAATAATGAAGCATATAATGTAAATGAGCATAACATGGTTAAAAATCCCAGCTGACTGGAATCAGACCAGTCAAGTTGCTATTTACAAGCGTAGCCGAGTAAGGAAGCAGTAACAAAAATAGGTTATAAACGTCCGTCAAGAAAAAAGCGTTAAGTTTAACTTATTAAAACTATCGACTGAATCTTCGGCGTTGGTCGGCTTTCCGAATTACGGACCTACAAGT
Organism: Platygyra sinensis; assembly: GCA_019787425.1. Lineage (NCBI taxonomy): Eukaryota > Metazoa > Cnidaria > Anthozoa > Scleractinia > Merulinidae > Platygyra > Platygyra sinensis. The sequence continues at coordinate 10,766 of JAHPZR010007374.1, read as the reverse complement.
CGGAAGCATACTGGATACGTTTCTATTGAAACTGTAATCACAAAAATTATTTGCTATAACGTGAATTGTAGTCACGGCCTTTTCTCAGTAATATCTTCTTTGACAAGTATTTATAATGGGCCTTTACTGACCTAACTTTTGAGCGCAACTTACTTTAGACTTGTGGTTAAACTTTGATTCATCGATTTGCACAACAACACCCGGTCCTCCAAGTCTTGGAATCGGGTGCAATAATAACGTTTGCACTGCAATTTCACGGCAATGTCGTGCAAACTTGCTCAACGCCTTTCTTTTTGCTATCCCCTCTTCTTCCATAACTTTCAAGGAGTCTTTTTGGGACCATTTCCAAAGGAAATGTGTTTGCCGTTGCAGCGAGATTTTGCTTCCAGCGAAAAAGGAATCTACTTTGACTGACTTCTTGAGTTTGCATAGATGGCATTTCCTGAAACGAAAAAGGCCGGAGAAGAAGATTTTTGTTGCGAACAATCACTAAACAAAAACTCGCTTTTAGTTGTGATACATCTAGCATAGTGACATAAGATTTAGTTACAAGTACAATAGCTGTACACCTGCTATAGAGAGGATCCTGAAGGAGGTGTGGGGGGAGGGGGTTCGAATTCCATTTTAAGCCTAAATTTTACCAAGAGTCCTATTTAAAGTGACAAGATCCCACTCCCATGAATCATCGCATCGGTCCTTTTCGTGATATGGGACGCATACAGAGATTTACAGATACCTTTAATGCACAATTTACAAACTCTCGCTTTCTACCGGATCACTCGACATATTGTTTTGTTTATTTTTTTCGGTATGCATTGCAATTTCCACGTTAGAATTTTCTCTTATAGTGCACGCTGTGTCATTTACCATTTGTTATTTATTTATTTATTTATTTATTTATAGATTTATTTATTTATTTAATTGCGGAGAATTCTACGAAAGATTTAAAAACACCGTTTACCGTTTGCAAATATCTACATTAGTTCCGGATATTAAATATTAAGATATTAAAGTTTGAAAAAAAAAATGTGTAAATTATGCAAATGAGAGGACTGATGACGTCATACACTCAGCCAAATACAACAAGTATTATAAGTAGAGCTATCTTGGTCAATTTGCAGCAGCAACCATTGAAACTTGGGAGGCTATTAGTTTTATATGCAACACACCTACGGCTATAAGAATTCCGTTTCCATGGCAACCCACTCTTTTCCAGGCCCCTCCAACCTGATATCAATATTTTAGTGATTTTCTGCTGGAAAAAAAACTAAATGACAAGGCCATGAACTCGGCATAACAAATTTATATGCTTGCGGGGTCATGCAGATCAAGTATTATTGGCAAAAATCAATATATAAACCTAAAGGTGGCCAGAAAATCCTTCAATATCGGGGAACTCTGAAACCCAGTATGTTGCCATGGTAAATTATTTAGCAAAATCAAAAAAGTTAAAAAAGAACCAGAATGCGCTGTTGAAGCGAATACCACATCTCATTATAGCTCATAAGAAAGCTTTTTAAAGGTATCACCCAGTAAATACATAATCTAATATAGGGCATTGAATTCCAACTGTGTGTCAATTTGGAGCTCCTCTTTAGCTTTGGCTAAAAATATTTGTTCCCGCCTTTACTTTTCCTTCATAGGCGTCAACCTCGTTTGGTGTCGGCTACCGTAAGTCTTCTATATTTATGCGATGATTATTTTAACAATTAACAACTGAAGGAAATCGGCAAAAGAAAAAGTTGCGCGGGATTGGGATTTCCAGGTAAGGAACTTCGGCATGGCGTACTTTACAGGAAAAAGAAAGTTTGGTGGGAAGCTAAGGTGGGAATTGAGAACCTTTTTGTGGACCCTTCTGTTCAAGGCTACTTTTAAAAAGGCTTACCATATGTATCCATCAGTTTTCCCATGGTCAGGCGTGAGACGCATAAAATTATGACAGCGGTTACAGCTAACCCTCCTTTTTAGGAGTCTCTTTCTCTGTAACCAGGCAATAAGGCGTAGTTTAGTCCTCAGATCATCGTTGAAAAGAAGAGGAGCGAGCGTTGTACGAAAAAAAGGCGGCATTTTCTGGGAAGAAAACTTCAGAGCAACATGATGTGCTCAAGGATGTGTCGCTTCTATTCGTCTCCCCTGGGGTAATCATCTCTGTAGCTGAAAGCTGTTTGACAAACGTTCCTTAATATTGGTAGGGTTCCAACATCTGTCCCGCATTGAAGGATTTCTTTCTTCCATTTAAGGTTAAATTTTTGGTATTATGTCCGTTAAAGCAAGTAAAAGCAACAGTAAATCTAAGAAAATAAGAGTAATAGTAAACGCAGCGTGATAAGTAATGAACATTGTGCTTCAGACGTGACAAGAAACCACACGAAAAGAGGCGCGTGTGAACTTGTATTTCGCATCCAATGCTATCTGCACACATTCTATCTTTTCATAAATTCGCAAAAAAAATTAATAACTGCGAGGGATTTGGAGAAGCTTGACCGCCAGGGGGCGGACTAGGGTTTGTCGGATTATGCCGGCATAATTTTGAGCATAATACTACATATGGAGCATCAGGCATGATGCTGTCATAATACTAATATTTTTGCAGCATAATGGCCATGTTTCTGAAAACTGCGAGAAGAGTATACAAATTTTGCCAGCAACTCGCTCTAGAATGTACAAAGTTGATATAAAAGTGGGAATATTTTAGGAACTTGATACTTTAGACTCGTACCCAGTGCGTTTTCGATGCTGTTAGCTTTTAGCTCATTCGATGCAGGTTCACTGGAGAAAGACTTGCTCATCAAATGTTGAACTGAATAATTATTGTCTAACATTTCTTCTTAAAAATGAAAGACTAGAGATGTTGATAAATAGGTACGGGCCTATGGGGGATAAAGGAGTATGGAATGGTCCCATCCAATTTGAAAGTGCTCGCAAAATTTCGCCTTTGCTCGAACTGCTCGCAAAAATTAGATGAGTGCTCGCTTGCTCGTGCTCGCAAAATTTTTGCATCTGCTCGCATGCTCGGATTTTGGTTAAAATTCCCTGCCGTGTAACGCAGGCATAATTTACATCTTAGAAACAAAAACTGACACTGCAAACAGTGTTTCACGTATGGGAAAGTGGGAAACATTGGCGAAACATGCGCGCGCCGTGAATGTTTCTGGAAAAGGATTCCTCGTTTTGTTGACGTTAACTGCCCGGTCAGAGTTCAGTCCCAGGTAGCAGAGTAACCCTACATGAAACATTTCGCTTGTAAAGGTGGGCTATCTTTAGCCCTCTTGAGAGGGAACCTACTTGCTTGTAAACAGGGCCTTAGAAAGCTTCAGATCTCGTTTAGCGTCCACTCACTGACTCTCGTGAAGCTAACTGAAGTAATGTTGCAGCAAACAGCATATTAAACAAGGCAAAATTGGCTGTAAACTGGTGGGAGTAGTTGAACCGCGATAACTGAGATCTTAGCATGTTGCCTAGCTTTTCCTGTTTTGAAGAGGTCAGCCAGATATACTTAGCGCAAAACAACGTTTTAATAGGGAGAGATTCCAGCTAGCGGAAAGTTAACGAGCTGCTCGCTGCTCGCCATTTGTAAATTTTAAAGTGCTCGCTGTTCGCATAAGAAAATTGATCACTGTTCGTGCTCGCAAAAATAAACGCACTACTCGCATGCTCGCAAATGCTCGCAAAGACCATTCGATACCCCTGGGTAGCGTGGAGGTGTCATTTTTGTCCTGCCTAATTTCAGCACTATGCCCCCAGCCGAGCATAATTTTAATCATAATACCTTGGTTTCACGGGTGACGCTCGAAAGCGTAATACTCTATTTTTGGCGCATAATCAGACAGACCCTGGGAAAGACCTGGGAAAAGTCAAAAGTAACTCACATCAAAAAGTACACATCTGTAGACAGACTTAAAGCCAAAGAAATCGAAAGAAACAGCTCGCAACGCGAGATCACTCGCCATTGTTTTCCGAGTTCAACGAAAACTTCAAAATTAGGGCTGTGAACAGTCTACGCGTAAACTAGGTACACGCACATGTATTTAGGGTATCTTTTTCCTATTTCATTCGCTGCACTCCTTATCAAATAGACTAATTGACAAGTAATCAGCGGTAATCTCCATAGTTAAATTTAATGCTATTGTAATTTAATTAGGGATATGAGGGCACGACTACGTGCCACTCAGTTTCCACTACCAACCAGGCTGACTCCCACCTGATGTGCTGAAAAAATTCGATTCGGGGGTTCTTGCTCACATTTCACACACAATGTAGCGCAATTTATCAAGTTATTCACCCCTCTTTTCCTCTATAAAGCATACACGTGATTCAACTTTTCCAGCCTGCCCTTTTCGTGAAATATATGTATCTAATTCATATTAAACAACTTTCTTCATAGCCTGTGTACAGCCGCCCCTCCCCTCAAAAAAATCGGGAAGGAGCGACCCTCCTTCTCGATTTTTTTGAGGGGAGGGACGGCTGTACACAGGCTACTTCTTCAAAGATGGCGAGAAGTTCCGAATTCCATTGTAGTGTTTATTGATTATTATATATATATATTTTTTTTCATTTTGAGCAGTTACTTACGATCGTTACATTCCCATACGATCTGTTCATGTTCACAGGTATTCCAAGGAGCTTGTTGTAACTGTGGTATTACCTGGCAAAAATCATGATCTTTTGAATCCTTTTTTCTGTCAAACTTGGACGGTATTATTGAGCACACATGTAACAGCTTTAACTACTCATGGCGGAAAGAACAAAGAAAAATGGCGGGGTTGCGGTTTATGCAGGTACCCCTCCTGAGTACTGAAGGAGCTTTAAAAACTCACGGAAGGAAGAACAACGAAGACTGCGCCGTGTGAACTTTATGGCGTTCCATCTCCGCCAAAAATCAAAGTTGTAACGCAACATCCAACTTTACACATCGACATCGGAGTTTGTCATGTCAACATTAATATTCGCGTAAATCAACTTCGAACTTAACAACGCAATGTCGGTAAATACAAATCAACTTCCAACTTCAACAATCAACTCTTCATTTTAAGTCGCTAAAACCAAGTTTTCAGGTCAACTTTACATTTCGTGTTGTCGATACCAAGTTTGTAAATTTAGACTTCGTAGTGATATATATCGACTTCTGATATTTCATTAAAACGTCCAACAGTGTGAACCTATGATAAATCATCTGTAACGCAATGTCGGACTTTGCCAGGTCAAGTTCAACATTGTAACGTCATGTTCGTCTTTACATCCCAAAGTTGAAAGTTGAGCTTTCCGCGAGCCCAAATCCGCCAATAATTATGGGATAACAAAACTGACGTCATTTATTCTCGCAGCGTCACGCACGTTGTCGCGATGTTCGGTTGCAGTTGTCAGGGATTGTCACGTTTCTCAACATTTAGTTCTTAATTTACATATTAAATGGCGAACCAGAACAACGGCCAACTGAATCACTTACGAGATACGCTTCTCCAGGTAGCAAACTTGCTTACCTCTTTGCAGAACAGCCAGAATAACCACTCAGAAGGTAAACTCCGCTGAATATTTAGATCGAGTAAGCTACTGCATGCAGCTTACATTCCTGTTTTACCTCAGTGTGGAGGGCCGTAGCCAGAAAAAATATCATTGAGGCAATGTCAATGAAAAATTATGACTAAGGCACTGTCCGTGGTTAAATTACCATCCTGTGTATATTTAGGGTGTTTATGATAATTAATAGCTGTTACAATTTGTTCAACGTATGACCACACAACCCACGCCCCCTGCCCGCTTCCCCTGGACTTTTGAGCTGAATTTCTGAATTGCCTCAGAAGCTGATATCGATCTTCCTAATCTGTAATCCTTGTGCTCTTCATTTACATTACATGTAAGTATAGGAAAACGTGAAATACTTAACAATTACATTCCAGGGCCGTAGTTTATAGTATAAACAGGCAAAGCGATGCACTTGCCTCAGTTATCAGTTCTTTCGCTTTTGTTGTTTACAGTCATCATAAACACCTTAAATATACACAGGAAGGTAATTTAACCACGGACATTACCTCAGTCATAATTTTTCATTGACATTGCCTCAATGATATTTTTTCTGGCTACGGCCCTCCACACTGAGGTAAAACAGGAATGCAAGCTGCATGCAGTAGCTTACTCGATCTAAATATTCAGCGGAGTTTACCTTCTGAGTGGTTATTCTGGCTGTTCTGCAAAGAGGTAAGCAAGTTTGCTACCTGGAGAAGCGTATCTCGTAAGTGATTCAGTTGGTCGTTGTTCTGGTTCGCCATTTAATATGTAAATTAAGGAACTAAATGTTGAGAAACGTGACAATCCCTGACAACTGCAACCGAACATCGCGACAACGTGCGTGACGCTGCGAGAATAAATGACGTCAGTTTTGTTATCCCATAATTATTGGCGGATTTGGGCTCGCGGAAAGCTCAACTTTCAACTTTGGGATGTAAAGACGAACATGACGTTACAATGTTGAACTTGACCTGGCAAAGTCCGACATTGCGTTACAGATGATTTATCATAGGTTCACACTGTTGGACGTTTTAATGAAATATCAGAAGTCGATATATATCACTACGAAGTCTAAATTTACAAACTTGGTATCGACAACACGAAATGTAAAGTTGACCTGAAAACTTGGTTTTAGCGACTTAAAATGAAGAGTTGATTGTTGAAGTTGGAAGTTGATTTGTATTTACCGACATTGCGTTGTTAAGTTCGAAGTTGATTTACGCGAATATTAATGTTGACATGACAAACTCCGATGTCGATGTGTAAAGTTGGATGTTGCGTTACAACTTTGATTTTTGGCGGAGATGGAACGCCATAGAACTTCACACGCGGTTTGTGCACGTACCTCTACTGAGTACTGAAAGAGCTTTAACAACTTACGGCGGGAAGAACAAAGAAAATTTCCGCGAGTGAACTTCACACGCGGTTTATGCACATACCTCTACAGAGTACTGAAAGAGCTTTAACAACTTACGGCGGGAAGAACAAAGAAAATTGCCGCGAGTGAACTCCACACGCGGCTTATGCACATACCTCTACTGATTACTGAAAGAGCTTTAACAACTTACGGCGGGAAGAACAAAGAAAATTGCCGCGAGTGAACTTCACACGCGGTTTATGCACGTACCTCTACTGAGTACTAAAAGAGCTTTAACAACTTACGGCGGAAAGAAAAAAGAAAATTGCCCTGAGTGAACTTCACACGCGGCTTATGCACATACCTCTACTGAGTACTGAAAGAGCTTTAACAACTTACGGCGGGAAGAACAAAGAAAATTGACGCGAGTGAATTTCACACGCGGCTTATGCACATACCTCTACTGAGTACTGAAAGAGCTTTAACAACTTACGGCGGGAAGAACAAAGAAAATTGACGCGAGTGAATTTCACACGCGGCTTATGCACATACCTCTACTGAGTACTGAAAGAGCTTTAACAACTTACGGCGGGAAGAACAAAGAAAATTGCCGCGAGTGAACTTCACACGCGGCTTATGCAAATACCTCTACTGAGTACTGAAAGAGCTTTAACAACTTACGGCGGGAAGAACAAAGAAAATTGCCGCTAGTAAACTTCACACGCGGCTTATGCACATACGTCTACTGATTACTGAAAGAGCTTTAACAACCTACGGCGGGAAGAACAAAGAAAATTGCCGCGAGTGAACTTCACACGCGGTTTATGCACGTACCTCTACTGAGTACTGAAAGAGCTTTAACAACTTACGGCGAAAGAACAAAGAAATTTGCCGCGAGTGAACTTCACACGCGGTTTATGCACGTACCTCTACTGAGTACTGAAAGAGCTTTAACAACTTACGGCGGGAAGAACAAAGAAAATTGCCGCGAGTGAACTTCACACGCGGTTTATGCACGTACCTCTACTGAGTACTAAAAGAGATTTAACAACTTACGGCGGGAAGAACAAAGAAAATTGACGCGAGTGAATTTTACACGCGGCTCATGCAAATACCTCTACTGATTACTGAAAGAGCTTTAACAACTTACGGCAGGAAGAACAAAGAAAATTGCCGCGAGTGAACTTCACACGCGGCTTATGCAAATACCTCTACTGATTACTGAAAGAGCTTTAACAACTTACGGCGGGAAGAACAAAGAAAATTGCCGCGAGATTGGCTCCTAATGACCTCCCAAGGGTTTTCTCATCTAAAAGACACGGTGATTGGCTTCTAAGAATAGAAGAAGCGTGTGAAATATTTGTTGCTTGGAGTTGGCGTACGTTTGTTTAGTGCGCTGAAAGATTTGTAGGTGATCAAGATCTGGAAACAGCCATAATATAAGTTCTTGAAACGTTCGACGGTGTGCAGAGCAAAATGGATGGAACTGCGAATTTTATACGCAGCAACGATGTGTTGGCGGTTTTACCGACGGGATTCGGGAAATCACTGCTATTTCGATTAGCGCAAAATGGAATTGACCAGCCTACACGACTTCTTCGGTTCGTGACATTTGTATATTTGCTCTGTTAGGTCACTCGACCTTTTGGCCTGGAGGTTTTATCGCTTCAATCGTGTTTAAGAAGGGCACTTCGTGTTGTGTTATTCGGCGGAATTTTCGCAGAACTTTAAGCCGTTACCTGTATGTCGCTTCGTTGAGTCTGACACCTCTGTGATTTGCCATGTGTTAGAGTTCTGTTTTGGCTCATTTCTACTGCAAGTTTCTTGCAGCTATCTGATCGAGCTTATGTTCCTCGAGCTCGATGTTTGGGATTGTTCCTCCTTTCATTGTTCTGGTACCACAGGATTAACATATAGCTCTTTACGCGCAAGTCTGTTGACTGCGAGCTTGAACAACGTTTTGAACGTGCATGTTCACCATTTGTAGCTTCTCCTTTCCAACGAATAATATTTTGTTCGTAACATTCTTTTAAATTTGCCACTTCCTTGACAGTCGCCTCGAATTTTTCGATCCGTCGGTAGCACTTATTGGAGGGTTTTATTACAAAGAATACGCGGCCCGACGGACAGATTGTCGTCCTCGACAGTCAAAAGTGTCGAGATTCTTTCGCAAATCTTCGGTTTTTTAATCATTTTCCGATAAAAGGCTGTAATATCCACCATTACACATAACATTCGCGTCACATAAACGGCACGACAGCGAAGCCTTCGAATCAGGAAACTTTTTCACCGGAGTAGTTTTAATTCCTGGGAAAGCCATGAAAGCAAACCAAACGTTATGTCATGCGAATGTAATAATCGAAATCCACATGTCATCTGTCATGTCTTCACGTGAAAGTCCACGTGTTCACAGTGGGTGATCCTCGCTGTGATTGATTTAAATATGATCCGATCAAATTGATCAAAGTTCAACGAGCACGGTGAATTAAGCCGCTCTGAACCAGAGGTTTTTCTCGCGGCTTCGCCGCTCGTGCAGTGCCAACGGCCTTCGGCCGCCATTTCCATCCGCCGCGCGAGAAAAAACCTCTGGTACCCAGGGTAAGCTAAGTGCATAACCACTTTAAATAAGATTTACATTTACATTTACTTTTGCAATGCAAGAGACTGCCGTTGAGTACCAGACCTCCCTTTGATAATAAGATGTACTGACAAAAGATATGTGTTACTCACAAATACTGTTTCCTGTAAATAATCCTCCGTAATGACATGTTCGTGATCACTGTCAAGTTCCAAGGCTACCCATTACCATCACTGTTTTCAGACCGATGAGCGCCATTTCTGCCTTTATCATCGCCTTTGTTAACATGACCGCCTCCACCACCACCACCAAGGTCACCATTACAACCCTCACCAATACCACGCAGAATGACCGGAGAAACAGCGTGGTATTGGTGAGGGTTGTAATGGTGACCTTGGTGGTGGTGGTGGAGGCGGTCATGTTAACAAAGGCGATGATAAAGGCAGAAATGGCGCTCATCGGTCTGAAAACAGTGATGGTAATGGGTAGCCTTGGAACTTGACAGTGATCACGAACATGTCATTACGGAGGATTATTTACAGGAAACAGTATTTGTGAGTAACACATATCTTTTGTCAGTACATCTTATTATCAAAGGGAGGTCTGGTACTCAACGGCAGTCTCTTGCATTGCAAAAGTAAATGTAAATGTAAATCTTATTTAAAGTGGTTATGCACTTAGCTTACCCTGGGTACCAGAGGTTTTTTCTCGCGCGGCGGATGGAAATGGCGGCCGAAGGCCGTTGGCACTGCACGAGCGGCGAAGCCGCGAGAAAAACCTCTGGTTCAGAGCGGCTTAATTCACCGTGCTCGTTGAACTTTGATCAATTTGATCGGATCATATTTAAATCAATCACAGCGAGGATAACCCACTGTGAACACGTGGACTTTCACGTGAAGACATGACAGATGACATGTGGATTTCGATTATTACATTCGCATGACATAACGTTTGGTTTGCTTTCATGGCTTTCCCAGGAATTAAAACTACTCCGGTGAAAAAGTTTCCTGATTCGAAGGCTTCGCTGTCGTGCCGTTTATGTGACGCGAATGTTATGTGTAATGGTGGATATTACAGCCTTTTATCGGAAAATGATTAAAAAACCGAAGATTTGCGAAAGAATCTCGACACTTTTGACTGTCGAGGACGACAATCTGTCCGTCGGGCCGCGTATTCTTTGTAATAAAACCCTCCAATAAGTGCTACCGACGGATCGAAAAATTCGAGGCGACTGTCAAGGAAGTGGCAAATTTAAAAGAATGTTACGAACAAAATATTATTCGTTGGAAAGGAGAAGCTACAAATGGTGAACATGCACGTTCAAAA
>JAHPZR010007373.1:0-13962 GCA_019787425.1 Platygyra sinensis | reverse complement strand
TTATGTCACTATGCTAGATGTATCACAACTAAAAGCGAGTTTTTGTTTAGTGATTGTTCGCAACAAAAGTCTTCTTCTCCGGCCTTTTTCGTTTCAGGAAATGCCATATATGCAAACTCAAGAAGTCAGTTAAAGTAGATTCCTTTTTCGCTGGAAGCAAAATCTCGCTGCAACGGCAAACACATTTCCTTTGGAAATGGTCCCAAAAAGACTCCTTGAATGTTATGGAAGAAGAGGGGGTAGCAAAAAGAAAGGCGTTGAGCAAGTTTGCACGACATTGCCGTGAAATTGCATGGCAAACGTTATTATTGCACCCGATTTCAAGACTTGGAGGACCGGGTGTTGTTGTGCAAATCGATGAATCAAAGTTTAACCACAAGTCTAAAGTAAGTTGCGCTAAAAGTAAGGTCAGTAAAGGCTCATTCTAAATATTTGTCAAAGAAGATATTACTGAGAAAAGGCCGTGACTACAATTCACGTTATAGCAAAGAATTTTTGTGATTACAGTTTCAATAGAAACGTAACCAGTATGCTTCCGAGTTGTAGGTCCGTAATTCGGAAAGCCGAGGAACGCCGAAGATTCAGTCGATAGTTTTAATAAGTTAAACTTAACGTTTTTTCTTGACGGACGTTTATAACCTATTTTTGTTACTGCTTTCTCATTCGGCTACGCTTGGAAATAGCAAACTGGTCTGATTCCCGCCAGTTGGGATTTTTAACCATGTTATGCTCATTTACATTATATGCTTCATTATTTGTTTCCATTGGCCCTGAAAAGCCCACTGGGGGAGTGCTCAATTAAGATATTGTATTTATTTTATTTAATTGAATCTATACATCACCCGAAGAACGTCTGCCAGCAATAACTATTCCGATATGACCAAAACGCGATTTTAAATATAATTTCAATCTTCCAAATTGTCTCCATGTTGGCTCGCTTTAAGTCTTCTCTCAGTTCTTTTCCGCGACAAATGAGGTATGACGTAGAAAAAGGAACACGTGAATTCAAACTGCAAGTAAACAGATGTGGAAAAATTACCAGAAAGATGCGTTGCGGCAAAAACAAGATGCGAACACTCACTACTTTTATTTGTTTTGTACCGAGAAGAGAGTTGAAAATACGACGCGCAGCGGAGTATTTTTGACGAGATTCCAGGTGTTTGGATAGCCGATGAAACACTGTCTCGAGTGTTTGATATATCTTCTCAATTGAAACAATAACTAAGGAGTAAACGGAGAAGGAAAATCGCCAAAATCTGTGCTGATTACGACCGGGTATCCAAACCTCCTTCACGGTTATGATTTTCTTTGTTTAAACTTGATGAATTATTAATAAGTTTGAGAATTGCAATTCAACAAGCGCTGACAACACAGCGCAGGACGTCAGATGCCTATTCGGTGGACGGGTGTATCGTAAATCTGAGTTAGCCAGTTGACAAAATCGACAAAATCGATAGAAAAAAATGGGGTCGATAGAATTTAGTTAAATATATCGGAAATCGTCAAGGGAGGCTGTTGTGAGTAACCGATATTTAGCGATTTTTCAATTATCAGTATTGATTTTGTCTATTTCATCGAATTTATTGATAACAAATTTTTTATGAAAATTACGGAATTTTCCTAAGGAAAAACGGGTGGGGGGTGAAAACACAATAAGATCGGCTTCCACAACAACTTTGTGAAACAAGTATGCTACTCCGAATCCCGATGAGTTCTTGTCACTGAAGCGCACGCTGAATAACAATGCAATCCTGGTGAAAACAGTTTTACAGTGCTGTAACAGTTTGTCGGCTGGTTCCAACGAGACCCGTTTGAGAATCTAAACCTGTCTGTACTAGGGTTAGGGTTAACCCTAAACCCTACGCTAAACGTTTTTCGTCAGACAAATGGATAAGAACCCCCCTTGAAATACCCCAGCTACGGGCCTTACCATGTTCCATGTACCATGCAGTCTTAAAGTAACAAATACTCTTAAATACAAAAATATGTAAAGGCGAAAACAGGATCGCGGAACTTGCTTTTTTTGCCTTTTTTGACTATAGTTTCACAGAAGACGGAGGACTAGAAGAGAAAGGTGGGTCCTTGGCCTGTTTGACACACAATATCAACCTGCTTGACCTCATCTGCAACTTGTTAGGAGAAGAAATGCTGCCACTCTTTTGCCAATGAATTCAACGAAGAGTAAGTGCCGGTACCACCGTTCACACTGATCAATGGGCTGTCTATAATAGAATTCAGAGGAACCTGGGTTTACATCACGAAACTGTAAACCACTCTGTTAATTTTGTGGATCCAGCAACCGGTGTTCATACACAACATGCAGAAAGCAACTGGAGTGCAGCAAAGGAAAAGTTTAAAAAAATGAAGGGAAATACTAATAGCAATTTCCTACAAGAATATTTGCAGGAATTCATGTGGAGACGTTGGTATAGAGAACCACATCCAAATGGCTGCTTTTTAAGAATCTTACAGGACATCGCTGAACAATATCCCCTGTAATTAAGGTCGAAATAATCTAGCACAATTCTCCGTGTATAATGAAAGTATATCTTGCCTCCTTGCTTTTAGTGCACCGATAAAGTGTCGATATCGGCAGGTATTATGCGTAAAAAAATTAAGGTTTGAACCCCATTAGAAACTAGCCCTATTTTTTAACTTTTCAGACAACTGTCCCACGCTTGTCACGCACTATCGTAAACTGCCGCTTATAAGCTTCGTAAAGAGTTTTTGATGAGCTTATAAATGGGAGAGGGGAGGGGCGTATAAAATAAAAAAGGTTCGAATTGAGGTACCGCAGTGTTGCTCGAAATAAGTTTTTATTTTCTAGTTTTAATTAAGGACGTTCGCGACCAAAATGTTCCCACGTTCACATTGTTTAAAACTTGTCATGCAGTAAGGTAAAGATCAATTCAACTTTTGGCGAGAAGGAAAAACAAGCAGTGCCATCTTGCTCGTTTCCGAGAAAAGACGCATTGAAGCCCATGCGTTGTCAGGAGCTTTCGTTATTTTGAGACGATGTTAGCTTGCAGCTATCAGCAATAAAAGAAACTACAGTAGTGGAATCTAGATCAGGTTAATGTTCTCAGTTCAACAGAACTACGTCTATTAAGTAAACTTCTGCAGCTGATGTCGTTCCTTGAGGTAAAATACACCTGGAAAAAGAATACATACTAGTCTTGCCCGTCCACAATCGAAGAAAACTTAGGTCGCACGAGAGTAGAGAAGGGTAAATACTTGTAACTTATCACGTACAGATTTTTTCTGTTTCTGTTTTGTTTTTACCTTTGATTTTTTACAGATAAGATAAGAAAATATGGGGTTACCGACCATTTAAGAGAGTGACCTGCAGGTGACGTTAATGCACGAGGTAACAAGCCCTATGCTCGTATGCTAGTATTTCTTTCTTAGCGCGCGCGCTTGATGTATGATGTGGTGTGACGTTGTGACATGAATTACGTGCTCAGTAAGGATGCGCGGAAACAATGGGTGCAAACTACCTGAACATAAATAAAACTAGGAATAGTGATGACCTTATTTGAGAAAAAGTTAACTCAGAATGCACCAAGCGCGCTTTTTTTTTTACGAAAATTCTTTTATCTTTTAGAATTCCTTTCAATGTAATATAACTTAATTTTCGTGTAACTTGCAGTTGTTTGGAATAATTCTTTTAATGTAACTTTTTACGAGTCTTTTACGTTTTATCTTTACACAGGACCTGCATCGATAGCAGTGTTTTCCTTAATACTGATGCAGCAATCTTTCCGGCCTAAGTTTCTGTTTGAATTGAGTAGTACCGTGTTCTTCGAGAGTGCTTATTACTTTGGAAACAAGGAAAACTAGTGAGAGGCTTACATCCGGGAGGGGGGGGGAAGGCGTTGTAATCGAACCGGGTTGGGGTTATAAGCGGGGGGAGGGGTTCTTATAAACAGAGGTTTACGTTATATCGCTAATATGTATGGTTTACATGCCAGTTTCATACAATACAAGGGAGGATCCAGGAGTTCCTGAAAGGGGGGTTGTCGGATACGGGGCCATGCCCCCCGAAAAATTATCCGGATTTTAAGGTAACTTGACAATCAGTGGCAATTGGTGGAAGTGAAACAACTACGTATTAAACAATTTATCATATTATTTTTATGAAAAGTTAAACAAATAACAATACTGTTCAAAGAGGGCGTTACAACCCCCTCAAACCCTCGCCTGGAGCCGCCTCTGCAATATCTTCTCATCATAACCTATGTAGCTTTATTTTTACCATCAAGAAACTCTTTAGCTTTTGCCTAACGCTTGCTGTTATTGTTGTTGTTCAAAGCGTTTTATTTTCTATGAAAAGCAAACGTTAGAGTACGAGCAAAAATACGAGTTACTTCAGAGAATTTTTTACCTAACTCAATATTTTACCTACTTCAATTAAACTGGTGAAATGTGTATCAATTAATTCTAAAGGGTTAAAAAAACAATTGCCATTGAGTGGTCGGTTATGTTGATCCATACTCAGCCTTTACTCCACCGAGTATGTACAGAACTAGAAAGAGCAAATGGCACTGGCACTAGTCCGAGGATGATGCATTGGATGGCGACCAAACGCTACCAATGCGTTTTATTAAAAGCATTCAGATATTTGTTAACTGACGTTCCGTACTGGACGTTTAAGCTAGCAAGATATTGATGGAGTATCGATCGATACTCGGTCGAGTATCGACCGAGACTTGACCGACAGTCGACCGATATAAAACCGATAGTTGACCGATATACCACTGACAGTATCGCGGTCGATATGTCGACCGACACCATGAGTATCATTGAGTGGACTATCGGTCGATACATCGGTCGACACTCGACCGATATATCGCCCTATACTCGATCGAGTATCGACCGATACACGGTCGAGTATCGACCGATGTATCGACCGATATATCGACCGAAGTATCGGTCGATATATCGGTCGACGCCCCGGTCGATACATGATCCGACAAACTTAACGAGGGTCAAGTTCTACTAAACGATTTAAACAACTACCGACCCCTAGAAAAACCAATGGTTGAAACAACAGCCAAAAAAGTTCAACAACTCATTAAATCGCTGCTCTCAGAAGGCCACATTGACAAAATGACGGCTAAATGGCTCTCCCTTACACCTGACCCTCCGCGAATACCAGTGTTTTACACACTTACAAAAATTCACAAACCGACGCTTGTCGGTAGACCTATTATCTCAGGGTGTTCCGGCCCTACTGAAAAGATCTCAGCATTTGTTGACCACCTTATTCAGCCAATAGCACAACAACAAGCTTCGTATCTCAAAGATACTACAGACTTTATTAACTTTATCGAAAGAATGAAACTGCCTAGCAGTGTCATACTTGCTTCAATGGACGTCACAAGCCTATACACGAACATACCACAACGAGAGGGTATCATTACTATATGCAATGCATACGAAGAATTTCACCAAGGAAACCCTCCAGTCCCTACCGGATATTTAAGAGAAATGCTCAGTCTGATCCTACAAGAAAACTCGTTTCAATTTAACGGGAAAGATTATCTTCAAACCCAGGGGACAGCCATGGGTACGAAAATGGCCGTAGCTTTTGCTAACATCTTCATGGCCAAAATAGAAAAAGAAATACTCGGACAGAGTAGCATCAAGCCAATCTTTTGGAAAAGATTTATCGATGACGTCATATCAGCGTGGGACACGAGCAAAAACGAAATAGAAGAATTTCTTCTAAAGGCAAACAACTTCCATCCTACAATCAAATTCACGGCTGAAATCTCAGAAACAGAAACTACATTCTTGGACACAAAAATATACAAAGGTGTCAGATCCAACAAGGATTCTATCCTTGACGTGCAAACACATTTCAAGCCTACAGAGACCTTCCAATACACGAATTTCTATTCGTGCCACCCACCAGGCGTGACAAAAGGCTTTATTAAAGGAGAAGCGTTAAGGCTTCTAAGAACAAACTCCTCTGAAATCACTTTTAAGGAGAACATGAAGAATTTTTCAACACGCCTTAAGAATAGAGATTACCCAGCTACAACTGTAGAAAAACATCTCTCAGAGGTCAATTTCTCTGACAGAAAGAAAGCACTAGAACAGAGAAACAAAAATGCACGCAAGAAAATACTACCCTTTGTAACGCAATACCACCCTGCGTTGCCTAACCTCAAGAACATACTCATGGGGAAATGGCACCTTATACAGAACCAACCATATCTGAGAAATATCTTCCAGGAGCCTCCCCTCATTTCATATCGCAAAGGAAAATCCTAAAAGACACTCTAGTAAGAGCTAAACTATAAAGGCTTAAAGAGCAATCTATTTGCGAACTGCAGGAGTCGTGCAGGCCCGTCAACACTCTTTTAAAACTCTAGTATCTACCACACAAGTGAATAGTACTTTTCGCGCGCGCTGATTGGCTAGCTCGGAGGTGATTAGCCAAGTACTATTCACCTCAGAGCAGCCGAAAAAAGACAAAATGGCTTTAGTCGGTACATTGTCACAAGTAAGGTTACTCTTTTGGCCGCTAGTGGTTCAGCTTGTGTGGTATATACTAAAACAATTATTCACCTCAGTGTCGATGAAAGTCAGAAGATATTTACCTCCACTTCGGTGAAAAATTTTTAATTATTAAAGAACATATTTTTTCGAACTACCTTATGTTAGTTGCATTGAGTTCACCAGTTAAGTTCTCAAAAAGTGTTTTTTCTGTGTGAAATTTCATGAAAAGTTTGAAGTTGTGCTGCAAAAACAATTTCTGTTGATCGTTGCGAATCACTCGAACACATGATGTCGAAATCAGCCTTTTCTACCGTAAGTTGAATTGCAGAGGAAATTCGTCAAGTGTACTCCATAGAAATTCTCTCAAATACAGCAACGATCAAGACGTAAACTTGACTGAAATTGACTCAGTTTTAACTTTAAGTTGTACAGAGAGACACACACAGGATTACGCACCATTACAGCGCCTAGCTATAAGGAGCCAAACAAACTCTCACAACTTCAAAAAACTTTATTGAATTTACTTACGGTGACTTTCCTTGCAATCTGAAGGTGAATAGAGATAAACTTACGTTGATTAATCGTTGATGAAAGTGTAAAAAGGGCGAGAGATTGACGATAACCGAGTTCACGAAATTCCGCCCGCTGGAGCAATGTTATCACGAAATTCATCATCAATAACAGGACAGACGCATGAAAAACTGACGTCAATTTGTTAAATGTCATGTGTTTGGTTCTTGGAACAGAGAAGAGCGGGTTACGGTCTTGAGAGCGTAGGCGATAAGTTGTGTCAGTTTTTGTGTGTAAAAAGTCCTTTATATAGTCAGGTGCTTTGAACTTCGCTGGCTTTCTCTTCCGTGTGCTATTCGAAATACAGCAATGACTTTATTCATACTCGTGTTGATGAGGCTGACTAGGCCACTAGCAAGATTAGCAATATAGAGTATGCTAATTTTTCGAGAAATAAATACTAGACAATTAGAACTTGGGCCTCCTTGCCACTCCGTCTGGCCATGGTTTGGGGGCATTTGCGTTGACTTGCGACGAATTGCGCTCTTTTTGATCAAGATCAAATTTGCACGCAAGTCAGCGTCAACGCAAGTTGAGTGATTTCCATTCGTTGTTATGGCAGCCAATGACATACAAGATATGTTTGTTTTGCGCAGCTGACTCACGTTCACAATCTTGACGATTTCCATGTTGACCTCACTGTTGATGGACAGTAATTAAAGGGGATAACTATCATCCGTCTCCCTGGGAACTGAGTTGGAACCAAAATTTTAACATACAGCACCTGAGTTGGAAGGAAAACGTCAAGTTTTAAATATCCAGTTGCTATACCACTTTGCGTGTTCTCAGGACTTCTCAATTAAAACATTGCGTCTTGTAATGTTTGTAGGCAACTCGCAGAGTCTTTAATTTTACCTAAGATAGACTATAATGGCGTGCTTAGTAATCTCAGCCAGATTACCTAGTTAGACGTCTACAACGCGTTCAGCTGGACGCCACTGGCTTTGTAACTGCCAAAGTTGTAGAGCTGAGTATACAGCAGAATGTACTGAATGTACTTGCAAGAACTCTCTGTTCTGGCAGCAAAACCAGACTAACTGCAGGCAGCAAAGCCGGCACAACAGCTCAGTAGTACAGCTACTACAGGTACTAAAAGTACTAAAGCTACTACTGCAACTACTAATTCTGCAGCTACTACAGTTGCTACTTGACTTCAGGTACTTCAAGTAAGTGACAACTACATCGAACTACACTACAGAGACAAGCTTTACTACATGGTCATTGAAAAGGAACACATACTAGTACACATACTATCGCTACCACACATACTACGGCGACTACAGGTTCTACGGGTATTACGTGTTCTACAGCTACTACCGAGATACTACAGCAACTACATATCAAGTGTTACAGGGACTATAGCTACTACAGGTCTACAGCTACTTCAGGCACCACGTAACTACCACATCTACTATAGCTCAGTACTACCAAATACTACAGAAACTACAGCTACTACAGGTATGCTAACGAAATGCTTAGCATGATCAAGTCGATCGACTATATTAAAAGCTTATGGTCTCAAATGAAACTGACTTAGATGTCCGACAGTCGCAGAAATTGCTCCACAACTTGGACGATATAACCTAGCTAAGTGCAAGATGTTTTTTAGAAATGCCAGGAGTTCTCAAGGACATTTTGAGTTTTGCAGTTTATGAATTTTTTGGCTAAGTTTTAGCTTGTGACAACATTTTTAATTGAGCATGGCGGTTTTATATTATGTTCAAACTCAGGGAATTCTTCACCTAGCTAGAAAACCTCGGCAATGATTTCCAGAAAAACATAGAATACCGTAAAATTGCCAATAACTGCCCCCAAATACAAGAACCTATTTTGCCAGACTTTAAAAAATGCATTATGTTTTAATACCCATGGACTTTTACTGTACTGTCAAGAGTTTTGAATAAGACGTTTCAGTGGTCGAATGAATCTATGAAAGTTTTGGACTGTCAGGCATTTAAGTTACGGTAACTTTAAAGTGATTGAAAAATTGTTTTAGAGCTATCTTGAGAAACGCCCCGTCGGATTTTACCCTGTTTGACAGGTTGGGGCGTGACACACAAAACTTTCTAATAATAAGATAACATTAAGTTGAAATCGGATGTTTTGATGTGGAGTATCCCTGTATGTTTTTGTTATTGTTTGTTTGTATTTTGACTTGGCCTTATAATCCTAATCTCAAATCTGAAAGCCAATTTATACAATGCATTTTTCAGTGTTTTTTTTCTTGTGTAGTTATATAAACTTATTGTCTACGCCAGTTAATTCAGCGTGACAGCAACCATTCTTATCCCCAGAGCATCCGCTTACTTTAGTCACGTGGTCGGCGAGAGAACTGGGGAAGAGAATGGACAGTGATCCACCCGAAAGCCTTAGCTACTTTGAACACGATCAGCAGTTAACTTTGTATTAATTGTAATGTTTTGTTTCTGTGTTGCTGTTACTAATATTATGAAATATTTATAGACTGATTGTTAACAATATGTAAATTAAGTGCAAAACTCTGAAATAAATCGTGGAGCAAACTTCAGACAACAAAACAACCCTCGGCAGTCGTCGGAACCTGGGAGGAGCCGCCGAATATTTGATTGACGGTAGCGAAAAACGCATTTGTCGGTCGAGCTTTGAGCATGTTTTGAAAAGGTTCAGTAATTTTTAATCCGTTTGTGTTATAAATGCTCTTTTAGCCTTGTTTTCGAGAGCAATTTTGTTGTTTTCATTATAAACTTGTGTACAAAAAACTAAAAACTGTCGGAATTTTCCTTTTTTTCAGGAAGAATGAATCTTCTTCACAGTCGAACGCCAAATTTCCAGATAGAGGTGCACAACCAGTAGCGTAGAAAATATCAAAGTAATTTGTTTCAATGTCGCCTCAGCATATACTTATTAAATAGTTAAAAATAAAATAGAAAACCTCTGAAACGGTCTTTAAATGCTAGATATTACCGCTTTAAATTTTGTGCTAATGTATCTGACATTGCAAATCGTTTACAAAATGTAATAGAGTTCAATTGGTTACAGTTTCTTATTCATAATATTCAAATTTTGTTTCTTATCACCTGTACAATAAATTGTTTTTGCGTTGCGTTAAAACTCGACTCCATCAATTTCCCAGAGGAAAGGCTCGGGGAATAAACGAAAAAACTAGACCAAATTAAGAATGAAGAAGGAATGAAGATTATTCTTGTTTTATTCCGCAGTCAAGCCGGTCTCGCAACCAAGTAAGATTTTTATCACATCAAAATTGGCTTATTGGTAACCTTGGCGTATACAGAGGTCTTGCATGGCAGAAACAATAGATTCTTTTTCCTATGGAAGAATTTTTCTTTCTTATGCAAAACATTTTCATTTTTCCTGTCATGCAAAATGGCTGCCGTGTGAAAAATCTGCACCCAGATGTGGCGTATACCCAGGCTCTAGTCCAGTCACTGAACTCTCCTTTCTTCCCGCCCCATATAGGGGCTGAACCCGGGCGGGCGGCCCGCCCGGGTTCGGCCCCTATATGGGGCAGGAAGAAAGGAGAGTTCAGGGACTGGACTAACCCAGGCTCCGGCTGGAAGGGTCTGACCTCAGCTGGAAGAACGGGGAGGAAACTTCTTTTCCCTTTTATACCGCCTATTCGCAGACTAATCCAGATATTCTTTTAACTTCATCAATGTATGACTATTATATGCTCACCACACATCTACAACAGTCTAGAACAGTCAACGGCGAACTCAAATTCATTAAAAATCGCTCAAAAAACCGCTTTTGAGGCAAAAGGACGACTATACACCACAGGTAAGATAATTCAACGTTTATATACACAGTTAGCGATATGTGGCTATAGGTGAGGCAAACGGTAAATCTAGTACATTTACTATAAAATAACAATCGGCTACCCAGACAGACTGTGTGGGCCCCTGTGCTGAAACGATAACCTAACAAAATGACGTCATGTTACCAATCCCTTCAGACCTGAACAACCCCGTCTTGCACAACAGAGGGAAATGATTTCTTTAAAAGAACAACGAAGGCTCTCGAACAGCGAAACATAATTTCATTGTGTAAATAGAAAAGTGAGTAGTTATAGAGGGTCAAACTTAGCCGGATTACTGGGTTCCCCTTGAGTTCGGTGTGGGTTCCCTTTGGATTCCCTCGCAAAAAGTGGGTTCCTTTTATTAATATGCATAACGGTCGAGTCAATGGCGTCATCTATTGTTGTAACCTTGGGTTCCTCCATACTAATGAAGTGTCTAGCTACCTAGGTAAAAATGGGTTCCTCCATACTAATAAGCGTCGCTCTAGTACAATACAAACAATAAGGTTGCCTGGGCTTGCCGTGAATAGTTCACCCTGATTGGCTCATGAAAAATCTGTTATGTGTTCAAAATAAAAGCGCACATTTTAGTGAAAGCGTTATCTTTCTCGCAATCGCTTTGGTAGGAAATAATTTGTTCGATTTTCGAAACGTTTATCGTGAAAATGGCTTTTTTGACCAACGCTGTTGATCTTCAAGCCGCTTTGAGCGCTTGTTTAACTGTCCGTGATCGGGAAACGTTGACAAGCGCAAATTTTTGAAAGCGTAATAATGTTCTCGAGCTTTCTTTGAAAACTTTCTCCGATTTTCGAAACGTTAATTTGCCCGGACTCTTTTAACCCCGATTGGTTTAGGTAGAATCTATCATGCTTTTATTCTCAGCTTTGCTGATGAGAGAGAGAATTAATTCTTAGCTAACTGCTCGAGTTTTCCGCTCCGTTAGTCACGCAGTGCCTCTTACTTTTAACCCCCGATTTGCATACTGACAAACTCGAACGGAGAAACCCATGGGACAGCTCTGTCATTGAAATGACAACAATAGAAGTTCAGAGCGCTAATGAATTGTCAACACGCGACAATAAATATTTTTGAACAGCACGTTTCTTGATTATTACTTGTTAATAGCGATATGATTCAAATACACAGAGATTTGAAATGAATAAAAATACATTTATTGACAACGAAAGCTCCAACAACTACGAAATATACATCTCGGTCATTATAAAAATCTACGATTGCTAATTAAATTGATTTCTATTTGGTCTATGAACCTAACAGACAACACAAAACAACTGTTAAATATTTAAGACCGAGAAAATGAACAAGTGCTTTTCAAAGACGTTTATTGCAATCCATTTTAACTCAGTGTTTACAACTCTCTGAGCTCTAACTTGTCAAGTACTACAGTTTGTTCTTTCAATGCGGGCATGATCCAGTAACAACAATATGACGAATAAATTCAGTCTTCACGGGGAAAATATAAGCTCATTTTCGATGTTTTCATGATTTCGTGACACGTTGCACGACAGTCATTACAATGGGCAAAGACGTCTTTTATATGTTCGTTGTCAACCGGGATGTCGTAACCACAATAGCCTGCGAACAGGCTCCCTAGCGAGGTCGGAAAAAAAATTTGGCGAGCGAGTGGGAGTCGGAGCGTCGTGACTCCGCGAGCGAAGCGAGTGGACACGGGCACATGCCACGCGGGGAGCCTGTAGACATTGTTTTCAATGTACCGTTCCGCCCCTTGGTGATTAGCCTGTTACATATCTGTCCAGGAAGTAATTAAACCTGTCAAAATTGATGGGTTTCCCTGCGCTGATGAATCGGCTTTTTAAAACAATCTACCGTAAGGAAAGCAGGCCAAACACGACTCCTACGAGAAAAGGAGAAAACAAGAGCCGTTAGATCGTGCTAAGCGGCAAGTAGAACTAAGCCGAACGAACATGGCATATACATTGTACAACACGCAACAGGTCGACAGACTAGCACGTAATGAGTTAAATTTAAATCCTGTGGCACTAGAACAATCAAAGGAGAAATAAACCTATACATCGAGCTCCAGGAACATAAGCTCGATCAGATAGCTGCAAGAAACATTAGAGTTTCTCTAGACAAGCCTATAGCTTTCTCGAGGTAAAGCTACGAAAGAAAACGTAAGTGGGCAAATATGACACCCGTGATAAGAATCTACCTACTGTACTTGCAAACAGTTCTAATCATAGCCGGGCCCGGCGTCACAATATAAAATGCGAGTAAGCAACACGTTCACGGTAAATGTCATATTTTGTCCCTTAAAAGCAAATACTTGGAGACTTGAAAAACAAATCTTGCAATAGAAATGAGCCAAAACAGTACACTAACACATGGCAAATTATATAGGTGTCAAACTCAACGAAGCAACACGCAGATAACAGCGGAAATCATGCAGACCTATATGACTTCTTAAAATTTGCTGCCTAGCATGATCTAACGGCTCTAGTTTTCTCCTTATAACACAATACGAAATGCCTTTCATGAACAAGAGTGAAGCGACCGAAAAATAAACGGCAAATCTACAAATGGCACGAACCGTAGGAGTCGTGTTTGGCCTGTCTATTTTATTTACCATCACAGACGCGGCAGCAATTGAAAAATTAGGCTCTTCCCGAAACCAGCCCGTAGAATTCCGAAAACATCGCGCTTCTACGCCACAGTTTCCAGGCATAGCTTCTGCTCACGTTTCAAACAAGAAATAATGACGAAAATGTTGCAAAGAATTGCTCAAAGCCGCTTCAAATTCGTCGTAAGTGAACTGTGCATTGCACACCGAAGCCGTTGTTGACGGTCTCGGTAAGAATTATGCTAATTTACAAGCAGTTGCCAAGATTTGTCAATTATTTATCTCAGAGCTGTCTACAGTCATCGATTCAACCAATCAGATGTTGATACCAGGAGCTGGTATCATGGAACGGCGGCATCAATGGAATGTCTACAGGCTTCCCTGCGCACTCCCTCCTCACCAGACCGCTCTCGGCTCGTCCCGCTCGCCCTAGAGTACACTCGTCTATCTCACCCTAAACCAACCGAACCGTGAGCCTGTTCGCAGG
>JAHPZR010007372.1:107500-118102 GCA_019787425.1 Platygyra sinensis | reverse complement strand
TTTAAGATCGCGAGAACCTGCCGAAAATCTCTTAATGAAACATTGGAATGGTACACGCAAACGTTTTTTACTAATTTTGAAGCACGTAAAATATTGTGAAGGGCTGTGTTGCCGTCAATATGAAACGTAAACTCCACGAATTCTGCCAAAAACATTCTAACAGGCTAAAACTTAACCTATTGTCTGTTATATTATAAGAGGCGAAGCTCTTTTGTACGAGAACAGCAACTGAAGTACGGCACTCCATCACTTGTGGTGAGAGACAAACGTAACGTCACCGTAACGCCAACTGGTATAGATAATGTGTTCTTGTTTATTCCCGTCCTTGTTTATTCAAGATAGCGAAAGGATTAAAGTTTCCATCCATCAGAAGTATGAGGAATTCTCCTGAACACATATGTCCCTTTTTATTTTTAAATGTTAACAGTGGAACACTGGAAATAAAATAACATCGAATGGAATAAACCTTTACTCGGAAACACTATTTACATGTGCGTTCTGGTAAACAGGTAAGCTCAATGTCAGCAAGAATCCTCGCAAGATACACAAAACTTTACACATCACGTAGCATGATTGTAGACTCACGGATTTAACTGGGAAAATTTCCGATAGCTAGAGGTAAAACTCGCGAGGCTGAAATATCTTCAATTTGCAAACTAACATATATTTGATGGCAATTTTTGAATTGGTTGGTGTCGATATTTTCCGTGATGGACTTCTTGATTTGTCCGTGAATACATGTACACTGATGCAATGAATATCGTGTTTGAAAGTTCCTTAAAAACATCTTGTTAATGTTTAGACTACGCAGTTAGAGACGTTAGCCGGATGAACCGCCACTCAGGTTTGGTGCCTGAACTCGTTGGTTCCTTTGGCAGGCTCAGTGAACAATGACTTCGATGCCGGTGCATAATTACGGAACGGATGATGTTCAATTCAATACACAATGTCGAAATGCCTTCTAAAATGTATTACCACCGTTTTCGTTGACACGCAACTTTTGAAAACAAAACACCCGCGGAAACCTTTCAAAAATTTCTGTCAATCATACATGTTATCGACAGATCGGATCGAAATCCACCAATCACAGCCAGCTAGCATGACGTAAAGAAGGTCTGAAGGTCACACCAATAACTGTGATCGGTGGATTTCGATCCGATCTGTCGATAACACACAAGACTTCCGATAATTCTGCTTGATTATTCGCGCTGACAGATATTTTAATTAGGGGGCGGCAGACAAATGGTCAAGTAATTGTATCAGGCGTACCTTTCCGCCGCGACAAAAAATATAAGGGATGCCTGATCGCAGGTTAGTTGATCGAGTGCCGATCGAGTAATGACCGACATATTGACCAATACATCCCTTGAAATGTCAATCAAGGCTCCCCATAAGATACATGTGCACTTGATCCAACTTGATTTTTTGACATCCTGAACATAACTCAAATTTCTTGAACTGTAACCAATTTTGCAATCTTACACTTTGTTTCAAAACGTTAACTGCTGCTTTTGTTTTGCTCAACAGAATTTTTGTGCCTAGTGCTCGTAGAGCTCAAGGCACTATGTTATCGTGCATACGTGTGCGTCCGTAACACTTGCCGTTCGTGTAATATGTCATGAAGTGTCCTCCCCTTCACTTTTTGTGTCCAGTACACGTAGAGGCCTAGTGTTCATACCCGGTGTTCATAGAGCTCAAAGCACCATGTTATCGTGTATACGTTTGTGTCCGTAACTCGGGTTTTTGTGCCTAGTGCTCGTAGAGCTCAAGGCACCATGTTATCGTGCACACGTGTGTGTCCGTAACTCGGGTTTTTCTCGTATTCTTTCGCCAACAACTCGAGACCACTGTCGAGCAATGTTCGTTTGATTTCGTATCCCGAGAAGACATGACATAGATGGCAACTTTTTGCTACGATCGCTCCATGTGCGTTTGTTCAACGACGTTGGTAAGTTTCCTATGTTTAAGGTTTAACTCAACTGCAACGGGGCATTTTCGCGGGAAAAAATTCCAACCAAAGCGCTGATCAAAAAACCTTTTTTTTAACCACAAACTCATTTCAGCAAATACGTAAATTCATATTCGTTTGAAAGGTCGTTGAAATGACCTTTTCCGACTACAATAGTTTTTGCTTCTGAGTAAACAAAAATAACCGATTGCACCTTCACGCCAAACGCACTCTATGCAAAGAATGTGTTCTGATACGCTGACTTCGCAGCGATATATAACTTCTCCGTTAATAAGCTCCAAAAGATCGGCAAGAGCAACTTCAGAATACCCGTCCACTCCATTTACATGTGTCGGTGTGCTTTGAAGAACGAGGAATATAACAATTATAGTTGCTATTCTTATTCAATGAGATGCTAATAAGTGGCCGGGTATTCTGAAGTTTAGCCGATCGGCAAAAGTAAAATCTATTCTTTAACATTTCAGCTTCATCGTGTTAAAATTTCAGCGAAATCGAACAAAAACCAGCACTAATTAGAATTTTTTGTTACCTATCTGTCAACACTTGCGAGCAACCGAAAAACTTTGAATATTACACAACCCGACGTTTTGGTCAACAAAATCCAGAATTATCACCTAGAAGCTGAAAGTTGAATGGGAAAATCTTTTTCGAACTATTCTTAAGTAATTTAGATGGGCAAGATTTCCGTATAAACCGATACATTTATTACGCATACAGTTGATACTTATTTTGCAATAAAGTTTCTTGTTGTTGTTGTATCATGTAGTCATTGCATGCAGATGATACCAGTTCCGTGGGATGCCTGTGGCAGGCCACGGTAAGTTTTCGGGTGAATTTCTTTTTCATCGTCGACGCAAAACGGCAAATTTGATTGACAGCTGAAACTATCTTTATTTCCAAACAATCTGCGATCAGTCTCGCAAGGACTGTAATTTCCAAGCATAATTTCTGCGATTCGGGCAAGGAACATTTCGCGATTCTGCGATCCTGGCAAGGAGAGGAAATAAACAGGAACAGAAGGTAAGACATTTTAGAAGGCATTTCGACATTGTGTATTGAATTGAACATCATCCGTTCCGTAATTACGCACCGGCATCGAAGTCATTGTTCACTGAGCCTGCCAAACGAAGCAACGAGTTCAGGCACCAAACCTAAGTGGCGGTTCATTCGGCTAACGTCCCTAACTGCGTAGTCTAAACATTAACAAGATGTTTTTAAGGAACTTTGAAACACGATATTCATTGCATCAGTGTACATGTATTCACGACAAATCAAGAAGTCCATCACGGAAAATATCGACACCAACCAATTCAAAAATTGGCTCAAATATATGTTAGTTTGCAATTGAAGATATTTCAGCCTCGCGAGTTTTACTCTCGCTATCGAAATTTTCCCAGTTAAATCCGTGAGTCTACAATCATGCTACGTGATGTGTAAAGTTTTGTGTATCTTGCCGAAGGATTCTTGCTGACATTGAGCTTACCTGTTTACCAGAACGCACATGTAAATAGTGTTTCCGAAAAGGTTTATTCCATTCGATGTTATTTATTTCCAGTGTTCCACTGTTAACATTTAAAAATAAAAAGGGACATATGTGTTCAGGAGAATTCCTCATACTTCTGATGGATGGAAACTTTAATCCTTTCGCTATCTTGAATAAACAAGGACGGGAATAAACAAGAACACATTATCTATACCAGTTGCGTTACGGTGCGTTACGTTTGTCTCTCACACAAGTGATGAGCCTACTTCAGTTCTTTTCTCGTACAAAAGAGCTTCTAATTATATAACAGACAATAGGTATTTTAGCCTGTTAATGTTTTGGCAGATTCGTTACGTTCATTGACGGCAACACAGCCCTTCACAATATTTTAGTCTTCAAATTAGTAAAACGTTGCGTTACCATTCATGTCTAAAGATTTTCTGCAGTTCTCGCGATCTTAAAATAACAGATCTAGCCTCAAAACAAATTCCATTTTTCACGTTGCAATATTACTTCTGCCAGTGATTTTCCGCCGGCCTACGCCATTTACTACTTCAAGCACAGTGACAATTTCTTCAACACTTTCTTCAGTGATTTAGGCCGATCTAACTGATTAATCCGGCGTGGCAATTAACTTAACTTCACAATTCATTCCAATGCTGCGCTCCCTAGCCCAAGCATCCCACGGAATCGCCTTTTGGCGTCTTGTTTTCATATCACTAGGTACATGTAGTCAAAGACTGCCTATTTTTTTTTTTATCCAACTAAACTGTATATTTGGCAGCATTTGGCGACAGAAAGTTGAAGTAAGCTTAGTGAAAATTTGCTCTAATGGCAATTGTCACAGCGTTTCTTTATGCCTGACACGAAGGCAAATGATACTACGCACTTTCATAGCACGATAAATCCTAACTGCAAAATACACAACAGAAACACAAACACAGTCAGCTTTAATAGTTCGTGCCGCTTTAAAGCAATATGATCAACAATACTTAGATTGCTGATAAACATAGACGGCTATTTTCCTTTAGCTTAATTCGTAAAAACTCGAGCCATTAAGTTAATTATAATTACTCACTCCATTACTACAAACAACATTATACAATACATTACACTTCTTATAGCTCCTTACCAACAATATTAAGCTTCAAAGGCAGCTGTAGATGTGTTTCGGAACGTGCAGAAAGATCCAACAAGACACCCTCATCTCACCATAAAAGTCACAGGGTTCGATAGGTTTCGAGCTTTCATATGCGCAAACACCATCCCGTCCCCGAGTAAAATAATCTCAGAAGACACAGTCACAACGCATTTTCATTGGTAGAAACAACAACACATATGATTAGTCGAAAGGTGTTAGACATATCTGCCTCGCAGGACAAAACTGCAATGCTACATACGCATACAAAACATAGATAAAGGTCTTCGTTCCCGTTCCACTGCACAAAGGGTAGCGAGGCTCTGGGAACGAGAGAATATTAATCTATTGTACTCTATGGGAGACTTGCAAGAAACTTTTAATAGTCAGGTCAGGAAAAATGCTTGTCCCTCCTGTAGCAAATGACGGCCCAAGCGACAGTGTTCAAGATCCAGATATCATGGCAGAAAAAGATGCTTTCGACAACGATAACCTAATGATAGAGCGGCGAGGAGAAAAGCATGAACCTGCGGAGCTGCAAAAGGGGTTAACCGTCTTCACGGCTGCAGTGTTCATCATTGGAGAAATGGCTGGCAGCGGTATTTTAGCACTACCTGCCGCTATTGTAGGAGCTGGTTGGACAGGCTTTGCTTTGCTAGTTCTGTGTTGTTTTGCCTCTGGATATTGTGGCACGGTGCTAGGAAGCCCGGGGGGGGGGGGGGTACTCGATATCTTCCTGGGTGGGGAGGTGCGGCCCGGCCCCTCATACCCTGACCCTGTTTAAGACAAATATCGCTGATTTTCCTACCCTGTTTAAGACAAAATTCTGATTTTTGATACCCTGTTTAATACATAGATTAAAAGTTGCAGTTACAAATTGTGTGGCTTTCTTGTTGTGTAATCAATGGAAATTTAATAATGTACCTGGTAAACGGAAGTCAATAATAATTTACAAGAGCTTGTAAAAATTTTGCCGTTTATCATCCAAGAAAAGATATCCCATTTAAGACAAAAATTGATAAATAGATACCCTGATTATGACAAAAAATGACAAATTCGATACCCTGTTTAAGACAAAAATCCCGAAAAACATACCCTGGCTAGCCGCACGTCCCCATTAAGCTCTTATAAGGGAGTACCCCCCCCCCCCCCCCCGGGCTAGGAAGATCCTGGGCGACTCTTCGTGATCGTCACGACGAGTACAAAGGACATGTACAGTATCCATACCCAGCCACAGGAGAGAAGGCTTATGGAAGATGGGCATCTGTTGCTGTTACTGTTTGTATCAACATCACACTCTTAGGTAGTGTATTAAAATTTTCCTATAAATTTGCATAAATATGCCTAATGTTTGAATAGCCTGCGTAGTAGGCGCAGAGGAGGGGTTGCGGAAATCGTGAAAAATAATACTTCCGTCTGTCACGCAGGAAATACGCACGTCGCTATTATGCACATGTACCAGTCAAGTCGAAGCTTCAACATCCCCCCCCCCGGGCAAGCCCCCAGGCATTTGAATTTTTGGAAAATTTTTGTTCAAATTCCCCCCTCACTGGGCCGAAAAGCTGTTTAAATTCCTCACCCCCAGGAAAATTACCAGATTATGCTCTAGTCATTTGTTTCCTCCGCCCCCCACCCCCGCGACATGCGGGGACTTTGTCGGGCAATAGCGGGGAAATTACCGCGGCTTTGCAATGATTTTATGCCCAGACCCCCAGGGACTTTACCTCAAATTTGCCTGACCTAAAATACCCCTGGGAAACGCAGGGGAAATTTTCAAAAACAAAGTGCCCACGAGGAGACTGTGTGCAAAGGATCCTGGGTGCATTCGATCTAACATGACTACCAGAGAGGATAGCGTGACGAAGTAGGTGTCAACAATCCTTTTATATCCTTATGTAAATGAATGCATCCATTGATGTTGAGAACCTTGCCCCGTTCCCTAGGGTTTTAGAACAACGAAAGCTACACTAAGACAATCAGTAGAGTCGATTGTATTTAGTCACTTGGTTTGCTTTGTATTCACTCGTTACAACAGTTGTGCAAGAGCTACTCTCTTGACATTGATTTTAGGCTAGTACATTAGATATGATTGGTTGTCGCTAGGTGATAATCAGAAAAAAAAGTCAATCAATTCTTGTAGCTGAAGTGTTCATTGTCTCATGAAATCTAAACCGAATTTAAACATCTGTCACTGTGCTGTCACAACCATGAAGTCTCCGACATTGATAAGCCTGATGGCATTTGAAAGAAAACACTTTGACCTTTATCCAGAGACTATATTTACGCTTTGTTGTTGCGCGAATTCCGTTTAATATGTGATTTCACTTGGAAAGCTTTTTTTTTTCAAATGCTGGAATGAAGGACAGAGCTGAGGAGTATGCTACGCTTTTCGTTGATAATCGGTAAGTACACAATACAACAAATACACTTTTTGGAAGAATTAATTGTTATACCTTCTCAGCCTAGCTTTTTTTGCAAGGCTTCAGTTTCTAAACATTTATGAAAGAGCAAAATTAATTCTGAATTTCTCATCATGTGTACGTTCTACCAATGCACTTTCTTTGTCCCTTTTTGCTTTAGAATCTCAAATGCCTTTTAAACCCCCGTAAAGTAGCAATGTTGTTGCCAACTGAAATTTGTACTTCCTTCTAAAAAGGCGAACTACATTGTAGCTTATAGGTATTGTAATGAACCCAAGTGGCTAGCACGTGGTGCACATTGAGATCGTCGAGCGTCAACCACACGGTGTAGAACAATTAGGCAGGCTTCACTTGATCAGGTTTTATTAAGGTTAACTTGCCCAAATATCGTACACGTGCAGTGAAAACTAAAGTAGATTACAGTGCGTACGTCTGGTACTGCCTTAAAGTCTAAAGAGAAAAAAGTAACTCCAGTACTCCAATGATACTTCGATAGTTGGTAAACTCTGATAGACTTCTTTCTCCGGTGATAGCGTAACTCTGACTGACTTAAATGGAAGATAGCATTCTTCATGATATAGCAAGAAAGGGACGCTCAATAGTGGAACGTCGCCAAACAGGAAACTTATGGCTAACTGGTGTACAATCCAAAACGAAAGAAAATTGGCTGATAATAGAAAGGAAACTACAATAATTAAGAGCGGGCCGCGGTGGCTTTAAACAAAACTGGCAAAGACTTATCTCTTAGCAATCTAAGTCAGGTACTATTTGTGACAGTTTATATAGCATATGTGACAGCGAACTTGAATTTATCTTCTTAATAATTTTGCAATCACAATTTCTTAAATCTTAGCTCCTTACTAAACGTGCTTAAAACAAAATGTAGTACATAAACATGCCCCGTATTGTGACAGCCACCCATGTGGCGGCCAGGTTTCTCACAACAAGAACGAGTTCAAGAGGGGGTACCAAACAACTGTGTTTGTTGCTTGCATGGCGCACGATTTTCAAGTCTTCCCTCAGCTTATTGGTTATTCTCCCACACTATTTGTCTGATCAAAAAGCTATACTCCAAACAACCTCAGTGGTAAGTATTTTAAGCTGGTTGAAACATTCCTAATAGTTGCTGTTTCTCAAAATGTATTTAGCGCAGAAATAGACAATCCCTTCTTTTACAAGGTTTTCCAGCTAGCCCCGGGGGGTGGTGGAATTCCCCATAATTAGCATCACTTGTTTGCAAATTCCCCTGCTATGTCGTGGGGGTGGGGTAGCGGTGGAAACAACTGACTAGTGCATTACTGTTTTAACTTATCAGTAGCTTTCTGAAGCTGTGCACGTAAACATGGTTTATTAGACAACACATATTTATATATTGTAAACATAAATCGTTCTTAAACACCTTTAAATACGGAACACAGCTTGTGTAATTCTTTGGTTTTCAACCAATCCGCCTCGAATACGCAATCTTTTCCTTTGAATTTATCAAAGTTTCTCTCTGCCTTCTCCACCATGATTTGTCAACCCAAGTGGAATCACGCGCGACTCGTAACATAAAATTGAGGCTACTGATCAAATTCCTCACCCCCTATGAGTGGTGATCACATGCCCTCCCTCCTGGGCAGGAAAAGGCGTCAAATGCCCGAGGTATGCCCAGGGGGGATGTTTAAGCTTCGATTTGACTGGTACATTATCGACATGGGAAAACAAAAATGCTCTTTCAATTCAACGTACAAAAAGACTACAATTCATAAAATGCTATAAAACAAATTTTAAAAATTAAAACTGACACATAAACATGCTCAACTAGCCGAGTTCTATGCAATGCAAAGAGAGCTTTCCGCCCTCCACTCAACCAAAAAAGGTCATCTCAACATTTGTAAGGTTCAAATATTATTATGCCAAAAAAATATCTGATACAAAAATTTCATTTCATTGGCACTTAAAAGACAGCCTGTATCTGCATGACTTATGGGGAGTCCTTGTGTGAGGTACGATGAAGGCAATTTACTGAGTCTACTTGAAGCATGATTTTTGTGTGAAATGTAGAACGCTGTTTTCTTTTCCTTGTGAAATAAGATCTGCTTGTTCGTGTGGTAAACAAAACATATATCTGTGACAAGAGGATTGTTCTGTTTGTTCGCTATTATTCACCGTGATTGTTGCTATCTATTTGATGGCCGTTTCCCTCATTTTTCAATAGCCCTTTCACGGTTAATTTTTCTCATTTGCATTTAAGCAATAGAAAACGTTTTCCGTGTTTGCATAGCATGATATAAACATGAGAGGGATTGGGAGAATTGGAGACAGTTATAACTGTCGAGAATTCTCCCAACCCCTCTAATGTTTATATCAGGCTATGCAAACACAGGAAAAGAGTTTTCTATTGCTTTTATAAAATATTTCTCAAAATTAATTCGACAAATGAAGGGAAATTTTGTTTATTAACTCTTGATCTAAAGAGATTTTCTCAATACATGCTCTAGACAATCATCTTTGCTACTAACCAATCAAAATGCGCATCTGATAACGCACGAACCAATGAAATTTCGCTTTACAAAAGTCAAAATTTGTGGCAAAAGTGAGCGCAGTGTAAATGAAAGCGATATCAGCTTTGAATCCTTCTAAATCTTTGGGAGAAATGCCTAAAGTTTGGTGAAAACAGAAGAAATATTCAAAAGATTTATGACAAGGTATTAAATCGACGAGGAAAACTGGATACCGAAAGTTCAAAAACTAGAATCCAGGCCCATCACCAGAAGATGCATGAAACGCCTGGAGGTTTAAAATTGTTTACGAACAAAAAGGCGTGTTTTGGTCGCTTGTTTAGGTGAATAACTTCTTCAAAATGATCAATCTCTTTGCTATTTTTGATTCTGAGGATGGTAAGCAGTTGCTTTCTCGCTTATATATAGCAATTTGCTAGTTTTGTGCGAAAAAATGCCCCAAGGATGCAGAGGATGCGGAAGTAGGCGAATTATGCGGATCCGCACCACCGCATCCTGTCAGATGCCCTGGAAATGGTTTCAAATTGTGCCGGGGAAAGAAAGCGTGACGTGACAACTGTGTTTGCATACTGTACTCTCATTTAAACACACCTATGGACCAATGAGAACACGCGTAGTGTCTTATTAAATACTTTATAACACAAGGTAACCCAACGTGGATGCGAGGCAATTTTGGGCTAAAACTACAAAATAGCCCAAAATTGCCTCGCATACATGCTAGACTTTATTGTAATGCAAATGAGCAAAGTTAACTGTGAAAAGGGCTATTACACTGTATGTAAAAAACAGAAACGTCTATATCATGAAATAATAATAATAATAATAATAATAATAATAATAATAATAATAATAATAATAATAATAATAATAATAACAATGTGTGAAACTGTTCATGGGACAAGTTTCTGTGACCAGTCCCTTTGGGTTAATTCTTCATGAGACTAGTTGCAGGGACCAGTCCCCATGTGTCTGCTGACCTTAAGATGGAAGTGGGGGGGGGACCACCAACTTATAAAAGGTTAACTTATAACTCAAAAGTTTAATTGCAATGTTTGTTTTCTTTATGAACCAGCTTGTCACAGAATGAT
>JAHPZR010007372.1:100000-105000 GCA_019787425.1 Platygyra sinensis | reverse complement strand
GCAAGTTTTTACTGATTTCAGAAGCAGAACAAATAATAGAAAGCTTGGCAAACTATATATTAAGAGTACCAAATGTCATTTGCATTTTATATCTGCATTTGATTTACAGAAGAACCCCTGTGGATTTGTGACGTCATAAAGTTGCATTTTTGGTTACATTTTTTATTTAACCTAGAATAATTAATTATTTTTGTTAATTCAATCAAGAGAATACAAGCTAGGACCTTTTTAGGTCTCACATCTGAAACAACGATCTGTAACAACTTGACTGCAAAAGTTTCAGTTAAATAAATCAAATGTTATGCAGCATGTGCTTCTTTGAAGTTGAGAGATTTTATAAGCTTAATTAGCATATTTTGCAATGTGCAAGATCACAAACTTGATTGAGATACAGTTGGCAAATTTTTTTTAATTGTCTCTTTCTTATTTATACGCTATTAAAAAGCAAGGTCTTGTCATAAGTCAAGACTGTGTGATCAACTTGAAAATCTATATTATTTTTTCATAACACGTATATAAAGTCATTGTTCGCCAGTGAACGATAATTACATAAAGAAGAAAAACCATTAAAGGGTTAAGCAAGACAAAGATAAACATTTTCCATCATTAACCCAGCTTGTTCCAGGAGACTGTGAAAACCCTCCTGTTTTCTTGATGTTGTATAATACTTTCTCAATCCTGAGAGGTTCAAATGATAAAGACCTGGTGACCATGCTGGATGACATGGAGGAATTTGAAAACAGTGGCTTTTCATTTTCATATTGACGGAAAACATTCAGTCGAAAACTGAGCTTTTCCAAAAACGATGGCGTCACGACAGTCTTGTGATTTCCTTGCCCGAGTTTTTCTCAAAGATAAATCCAAAATGACTGGTGGTTTTTGCGCTTTTAAGTTCCTCCTGCCTAGCTATAGTGTGTAGGGAATTTAAATTTGGGAAAAATACCTTTGTCGACAGTGATCTGTAAGGAACAGAATCATTCTGACATAGCTCCAGCTCACGCAAGAGAATTAAAAATGCTATTGGTTTGATTGCAGGACAACTCTACCTTAATGTTTTATAATCAAAATGACTACATGGTTTCAGTTGCTAATGTTCCTTTGTTTTGTAGCTTTTGGAACAATTCTGTTTTCTTTTGGTGGTGCCTCGACCTTCCCAACCATCCAGACAGACATGAAGAAATCCTCTAGGTTTCCATTGTCCGTTTTCTGGGCTTATATTGGCGTAGTCAGCATGTACCTGCCTGTCACAGTTCTTGGCTTTGTGGCATACGGCAAGGACATTACCTCAAACATTCTCAACAGTGTGGGTTCTAACCAGCACAGTACCTCTGCGGTATTGTCAGACATAGTGCTGGCGCTTATTACGCTTCACTTGCTGTTCAGTTTTGTGATTGTGGTAAATCCAGTGTCACAGCAGTTTGAGGAACTTTTGAGTATACCCCAAGGTGAGTAACCTTGGTAACATAGTTAAGTCAGGAGAACAGGAGTTGACCTCTTTAGGAACAGACTTGTTGCAGAAGGAGTGCAGATCAGTGCTCTGCTGCATTCCAAACCACAGATTTTGCACCACTATCACTTTTACTAATTAAGATTTCTGGTTTGGAAGATATACCTGCCAACTCTAACGCCTTAGGCGTGAGTCTCACGCCTGCGGGCCAATTTCTCACGCCTGATTGGAAAAATATGAGTTGTTGCCATCTTGCTTGACACAATTTCCAAAAATATGTTAACTCAGACGCATGTAAGGAATGAAAACCATGTGTAAAATGATTAAATGACAATACTTTACCTCGCGATCTCTGATTTTTGAAGTGAAAAGCATTGGGAGCGAGCTCGCATTTATGCGCGTCCTAAGACTCGGGACTGGGAAATGCAAGGGCTGTTTCCGCTTTCATCACAGTATGCAAATTTGGTAGGTCACTCATAAGACGGGAAAATGTATGTGCTAACTTCCGAGTTTTCGTACATGTGACGTCTTCGTTCGCTTGTGGGAGCTGCAGACTTTTACTTTTACCTGTTCAACTTCAAGTTGTTAGAAATAAAGCAAAGTTTACTCAATTAAGGGGGGAGAAACTTAACTACAAGTCTGTTGCTAAGGAAATCTCAAAACCTCCTTTTTCTGGGCTCCTGAAGTCCAGTGGGCATCAAAGTTTACCGAGTTTGTTCGATTCAGGTTTTCTTTAAATGTTTCGAACCATGCCCATATTTGGTATGTCACGTGAACACAACAGGACTCGAAGTTAACTTTTCAGGTCACTTGCAAAGATTGGCCAGTAAGATTTTTTCCACTAGCAAACTGGTGAGACCACTAGCAAATTCTTTTCAAATGTTTGGGAGACATGAATGATTGTAACTTGCAAGCATTTGCTAGTTGATATTTTTCTCACCTGCAGCTTATCAAAATCACTTGCATTTTGCGAGTTTGTGAGCATTAATTTGGAGCTCTGTCACGCTTTCTAAGTTGTTGCCATGGTAGCACTCTTGGCTCCAGTCTCTTTCTGTAGAAAACCAAATAGCCCCATTTGCAACCCGTTAAAGTGGGACAGAGGGTCTTGCTCTGAATACACGTGGTTCCCATATTGTCTTAACTCTCCCCATTAGATTGCTGGGAGTGGACGATCCTTGTTTAAGATAAAATCTGGGAATTAATTAAAACAGGACCAGTAGCATAACTGTTGTCATGGTAATGGCACAACAGGTGTTATTTTCTTTTTTTGTGTGATGTACGTTTCTGGTGCCAAGTTTGAAGAACACTGTTTTAGTAATTTCTACAGATATTCTCAGATATGTCCAGAAATGCAGGTTAATGAGATGCATGCTCTTTATGATGAGCATCACAAAGTGTCCTCTTTCCTAAAAATTTCCTAAAAACTCACTAAAACATGCGTAATTCTGTCAATTATGAAGTAACATGAAAATGACACTTTGTGATGCTTATTCATCATTAATCTGCATTTCTGGACATAAGTGGATATTCTTGATTGATTGTTGTACTGTTTTAGTGAAACCAACTATGACGTCACCACTTTCCTCATTTGCATAATGCATAAACGGATATATCTCTGTAACAAAAAAAGATATTCCAAAAACGAAAACACCATTCTACTTTGCTTTTAGAAGCCTTTCAAATTAGCAGCGATTATTTTTTACCTCATAGGCACTTTAAGTTGTTTAGCGTCAATTCGCTCAGACATTCAATGACAAATGAGGATTTTCAATATTCTCTGCTTGACAATACAATGATACTGTTGAGAGATTAAACAATTATTGGATGAGGTTGAGCACGATATCATGAATGATCACCCCTGCAAAATTTTGACCGAGATCTCGGCGAGATCTCGCCGAGATCTCGCCGAGAATCTCGGCGAGTTTTTGGCCGGCGAGATTGCCGAGATCTCGGCGAGATCTCAAAATCTCGGCGGCCAAAAACTCGCCGAGATTCTCGCCGAGATTCTCGCCGAGATCTTGGCGAGATCTCAAAATCTCGGCGGCCAAAAACTCGCCGAGAATCTCGCCGAGATCTCAAAATCTCGTCGAGATTCTCGCCGAGATCCTGGCGAGATCTCAGGATCTCGGCGGCCAAAAACTCGCCGAGATTCTCGTTGAGATTCTCGCCGAGATTCTCGCCGAGATCTCAAAATCTCGGCGGTCAAAAAACTCGCCGAGATCTCAAAATCTCGGCGGCCAAAAACTCACCGGGAATCACGGCAAGATTTCAAGTAAGATCTCGGCGAGATCTCAAAGTCTCGGTCGGTCAAAAACTTGCTGAGAATCTCGGCGAGACTCGCCGAGATATCAAAATCTTGGAGGCCAAAACATCTCACCGAGAAAACTGGAAGATATTTTAAAATGTCATTACACTCAGATCCAGGTAAGCTAATCATAAATTCGTTGAGTGAATTAGTTTCTAGCAGACAAAACAAACACACTGAAATACGACTCCTGACTACATATCAAAAACAAGCAGATTTATTGACAGATAAGAGAGTCCGTCACGTACAGTTCAAAAAAACTTAACAGTTTCAGACACGTCCACCTTCAGTTGACATTTAGCTACCTTTAATGAGAGGAAAATCGTTTTTGCTGAAATTAAAAATAGAGGAGAACTAACCTTTATCCTCGGGTCGTCACTCACGTCCTTTACCTCGTGCATGCAAACAAGAATAATTAAACTCAGATACTACATCTGTCAGCCGCAAAGAAGCGAAGAAAATTCGTTTGGTTTGACTACAGCCTCATCTCAAAGCGAATGTCATGAAAAGGTTCATCTTCATCAACTGCTCAAGTTTTGCACTTTGCTAAAAACTGCTAAAGATTGTTCCGTGTATACAGACTTCAGTCGTTGCAGGTCTTGAAAAAAACGGTTGTACAAGATGTTTACGAATCCTCTTGAGATTGCTAACATTCGCGATGAAAACGTAAGAAATTAGTTAAACCGTGTTTCCTTTTCTTGAACAAAGCAGCTCATTTCATCGTAATCAAGTCCTTTGCACTTACAAAAACATCTAACAAACAAATTTCCCACGGCAAGAACTGAAGCCAACTCTCCTGTCGAAGGATTGCGTGTACTTTACCCCACGTGACTTATGACATCCAATCGCAGTGCATAGTTAACGATCTTGGCGGGAAGTCTTCCCGCGTCTAGTCTGTCTGCCGCCGGCGCTGCTCGAGGAAAAGTGAAAAAAAACTCAAAAACAAAGTCTACCTCTACAAAGCCAAATTTGAAAAGTATTTTTTTAAACTAGCAGTAATCATAGATTATAAGTGCGTTCGTTTTTTTCCATCCACCCCTCCTGCCTACCAGTATTAAAGTCATGGTGACTTAAAAAGCGTGACAGAAAATTGGCGTTACATCCGGCCTGACAAATTGAATAAATTATCGGCTTCGCACGGAGCCGCTCTGTTTTTATTTCGTTCTCTTTTCTAGCTCGCCGAGGTCATTTTCTCGTCTAAATCACTTAAGAAAAGCTCGACAAAGATGTTCCCATTCAATTTCTTTT